>JAVYIG010008399.1:0-89794 GCA_035222895.1 Strongylocentrotus droebachiensis
GTAATTGTCAACTTGGGTGGCCCGGGGCCGGGGGGAGGGTTGTCCATGGGGGGGGGAGGGGGAGGGGGGTAATAGGGACTTTTAGATTTGCCGAACAATAACGTGGATTGCTACGATCGACGTCCTTTTAATGCACTGCCTTGAATGGTCGTCACATGTATTAGTCTACGCAAATCTAAAAGTCCCTAATTTTCCAGGGTATGATTCTCCCGGGGGGTAATAGTTCTGAGATATTGTACTAACTATACAATGTATGCGCTCTCGCTCAGCGCACTCAGTTAAACCATGCAGCCATGAACAGAAGGCCGGAGGAGTTCCTCGTTTCTTATCCAGACTGTTGATAAATAGTAAGATTATTATTCAATTTTTTAATAAGTCTATTCCTTTTTTCTTTGATTTTGTTTGATTTTGTTTGTGGGGCTTTAGAAAATTTAATACAGGTGCAGCGAGTGAAACGCGGGGAGATTGAGCATCCAATCCATGGCCATGCATGATGTGGCCCGCGACAGAGGTAGAGAGTCACACAGCTCAGCGGGCTCTTGGGTACTGGGGCTAGGGCGACCGGTAGAGTTCGCGTGGAAGCTTAGACTGCTCGTTGGCATTGCATTGGCCTAGGCTAGCTTGGCCCTTGTACAATATAGGCCCTTAGTTACCGGTAGAGGTATTTGTATCCCTTTGCACTTTGCAGCCAACATCAAATTCTGTAGAACTTTGAAGGAATTATGAATATGACAAGTGTGTCCTATTAGTGAGTAGGCCTATCTGTGAAACTTAAAGAGATGGTTTATTGATTTCAAACTTGACTGAATTTGGTATCATTGCAATCGAAAAATTACACTGAGTAAAATCATTACATTTGTGTAACTTGTACATTCGAGCGAAATTTATAAAAGTTGATTGAACTTGACGAAAAATCAACCCACTCAACGCCCCCAAAACATCGTAAGTCAGCTGATTTTTGAAGTGACGACACAATATGAACAGCGGCAGCTCAGCTGAAATGATTGACGACGGTACGAGATGCAGTTTGTGTGCTATTCACATGTATTGCATTGACTCTCGAGTACCGTACCCATTTATACCTAACGCTTTTTACCTTCATAAAAATCCCTGGAAATATGGATAAGGACGAAAACATACTTGAGTATACTCCAGAAGCTCCTCCATGGCATGGTTTTTGGTTCTTAATCTGACATTAGTCTAGATAAATGGTATATAACTTCAAAAAGCGAGTGAATATATCGTCGATGTAGCGTTCAAGTTTCCCGTAGCTGGTAGCTGTGCGTGCGTACTCTGTGCATGTACTATATGTGTGCAATACACTGACCTCTAAATGCGTGCATCACATCTAGCGCAGCTTGCTAGCCAGCCTAGCCCGTACGTAGCCCGGCGCTCGAGCTAGCCGAGAATCGCGAACCGGACTGATCTGTTTCTCTCGGTTTATCAGGTCCTATACGACTTAATTTATCAAAAATGTAAATTAATCAGCCTAATCACACATTTTTGTAATGAATATCTGGACAATTCTATGTAAATTTGTCGCCTATTTTACTCCAAAAGAGTCGTTAGGTCAGCATGCAAAATGTCCTTTGCCTTCCCAGATCAGACACATACACGCTGAAGTGCCCTCAGAATGTGTGATTAGTTTTCCGATTTTTATGCTCAAATGTGACGGAAAAAAATATCAAAATCAAACAAACATTTTGTAGAAAGTATCATTTATTCAGTGTATCTCGTTCAAAATGCCCAAAAAGAGGAAATATCACACTGGCGGTAAATATACAAACAACGTTAACCCATATCTGAAAATTGCAATGGGTATCCAACATTGTCCCGAATGTGTGATGTAGGTAGTTCATATTGTGACGTCATCGTTTCGCATGTAAAATAACGCCGTCAATTCACTTAGTGAGTGGGTTCAGGAAAGGGTAACAAAATTGCATTTAATTCATTCCTCACAACAAGTGAGGGCTTCAAAAGTACTTTGCTCATTTTGTTAATGTTCTCAGCAATCTGTAGAGGTGTAATTTGCCCATTTTCCACATTTCAATGAACCATCTCTTTAAGCGTTAGCCTGATTATGCAAGGAAGCTGTTTACTTCCTACTCTACTAGACTTCACTGTCATCACTGACAGTGAAGTGTCAGTGAGTGAAGTGTCAGACACTAGGGCCTTTTTGATGCTGTTCCCGTCCTCTAACGATGCAAATTGGCTGCAGTCAACCCGTCCTGTTCACTACAGCCCTTTTCGCTTGTAGTCTACGTCGTTCTTTATAAGATAAATTAATTGCCCCACTGCGCTTATTCAATTTTTCCTTCTTTCAGTTCCTATGTTATTGTTCTTTTATTATTCTATCATTTTTTTTCTATCTTTTGTCATATTATTCTTTGTTTTCCTTTTATCATTTTATCTTCTGTTTTTCTTATGTTATTCTTTGTTTTTCCATCTTTCATCTTCTCTTCTATCTTTACATTGTCTATTCTTTATCATTTTCTCTTTCTATCTTCCCTCAAGTTGTTCTTCGTTTCTTCTATCACATTTTCTCATGTAATTCTTTGTTTCTTCCTTCTATCACCTCCTCTTATGTTATTATTTGTTTTTATCATTCTATTACTTTCTCCTTCTGTCTTTCCTTTATGAATATGCGTTGCAAATTGCCGAAATGACGTCCTCATCTTTGACGTGGTCTATGTGGACGTGACAAACGAAAAGGCCTTAATACTGACTACCTTTTTTTGTTGGTAATAACATGCATAATAAGAGCTGTAAAAGGTAGGCCTACTTGAGCATTTGAACGCATCAATAGCCTACTTCTTATAATGGCTAAAATTAAGCTGATTGAATCTTTGCAAAGCACAAACCGTACATCAATACGGTACGGTACAAGGGTCTGAAAATCAGGACTATTTTCTAGCCTAATTTTCGAAATGCGAACGGTTGATATAATTCCACATAAAGGCAAATAACCAGTTCTATTCTTTTCAGGGGACTTTTTAGTTGGTATTATCTCTTGTTTACCATAGGGGCAATTCCACGGTAACGGAAGGACACTCAGACAAGATTTTTGAACTTCAGGTTCATACTAAAAGAACTGTTTTATTAGTATAAGATGTGAAACAGTACAGATATAATACCTATATAAGTGCCTTTAATTCTCCCCCAAAAAATTGTCATTATAGTTAAGTAGTTTAAGAATGTGCATATTAATTATCTCGGTAACGGAAGGACATAAAAATGGACATGGTTTTTCCAGTTAATTAGTGTTTATCCAAACTTTGTGAAGTTGATGAAGCTTTCCACTTGACTGAAACACATTTTGTTTCCCCATAGTTTAATACATACTAATAAAACATTTCTTTTAGTATGAACCTGAAGTTCAAAAATCTTGTCTGAGTGTCCTTCCGTTACCGTGGAATTGCCCATAGGATTCACATAAGTTTACAAATTATATTTTCAGCCTGTAAAAGGGACACACCACTCTTTAAGAGCTAGGTGATAAATGTAATGTTTCACAAAATATGATATTGATATTGCCTCGCCTGAATTGACACTCTACTTTCTACTTCTACAAAACACTTTGAAATTAGTCAAGAATTCAACCAAATAATGAGAAAATTTGATACTAGAGCCAGAGAGTTTGCGATGGTGATTCTGCCGGAAATGCAAATACACACGGTGAACACTAAAATAACCGTTTTAACGTTGCCAGTTTGATACGTACTTCGGATAGTAGGGATTGCCTAGTGTACTACGGCACACGCACTAGTTAGCTGAATTTAGTAATCTTCTGCATGTACCTTGTTCTTGTTCTTGTTCTTGTTCTTCTTGTTCTTCTTGTTCTTGTTCTTGTTCTTCCTCTTCTTCTTCTTCTTCTTCTTCTTCTCCTTCTTTCTTCCCACCTTTATTGTTATCTTCATGGTCAGATTTGTCAGCTAGTCTTATTGATATATCACATTAGTCTTGTGTTTCTCTTGGTTTTTTTTTAAACTGTACCCTTATCTAGCTAAAGAGCATGATTGAGGTGGATTGGGATGGAATCTTCATCAGCATCCGAAGGAGCTAGCCCTGATGTCCGTCCTCAGTGTTATCTGTGAAAGTTTACAAGACCTGACCTAACTGGGGGACCTACTGGGTAAGACTCAAAATCAGGCTCATATTTTGTCATATTTGAAACTAAAATAAGAGCTTTAGACCTAGTGAAATTACAAGAAAAAAAATATTGCTCTAAAAAAAATTAGATTTTTTTTTTTTAAAGATAAGAATTCTTTAACAAAGATACCAAAGCCTTTTCGAATATCCTTAATAGTTATTTACTCACGGTACCATGCCGGCGCTCTCCCGGGCACGGGTCAGCGTCGGCCTGGACAGTGCCAGATGCGCAGGGGAAAAAATGGTGGCCGAGTATTCAAGTACAAGAAATCGTACTCGAGTAGTTGTCAACAGTGCTCGAGCAGCTTTAGTAGACACATTTAACAGAAGATAATTCGAATCATGTTGACAAAGTTTTCCCTTTCAAACGAAGAAATGAGAAACATGCTAAGCAGGAAATGATGGTAAGTTTGGCTATTAAATTGCCATACTGATGCTAACCCCGATGCCAGCTTGCCTGTGATGTAATCTTGCCTTAGGCCCAGCCAGCATACACTACACGATCCGACTGCAATCCGGTTATGAGAAAAATGCAACAGCATTTTACATGAACATTATTAATAAAATGTTAATAAAATGAAATAAAACATTTTGGCCTAAGGGGATTTCAAGTTTCCATGAAGGAGGAAAAGCAAAATCGGCTCAGAATTGTAGTGACGTCAGATCAGTCGTACGATTGTTGACTATTTAAGGCCGATTCAGCATTTATTCTGACTCGAAGGCTTAAAGGCACTACTATTTTGGTTGACACTATTCTTATCATTATTTACAACCTAAATCAGCAAGACATCCATTATTTAGACTTCCATAACTAATATAATTGCTATTTCTTGGAGAATCAGATTGCAGTTAGATCGTGTAGTGAGTAATAATAGATCAAGATATTTATATTGTATGTACCTATCATTAGCATACTGTGCATAATTACAGTAAACCTCATTCAGACTCGAGACAGTAATCTGCATAAAAACAATTGCTGTGGCCTAATTTATGCAAGATTTTTGAAAGAGGAGCGTGCTTCTTTATCTATAATGCAGAGATGATATACATGTATGAGTAGGCTTCACATACTGTAGGTTTTTTTCTTCCCTTGCTTCCCTTCCTCTTGCTCTTCATTTACTGGCAAAGTTTGCAGCTGCATTTTTTTAGGTGGGTTACTGCATTGTGTCTGACTTGGCTTAAATGCAGTATATAACAATATAGCCCAGCAGCCCAGTGCACTTTGACCAGACAGGGCACTAATATCTAAGTATTGGAACATAGAGAATCCAAAATATTGACATCCAAATTTGTATTTGTTCGTTTGATCAAAGTGCACTATTCCCTGCTGAGCTAATACGGTTTCATGCACCAAACATAAAACAACAACTTCACAGGTTTAGATTTGAGCAGAACCAGGGTGACTTGGGTGAATCCTAGTCTATAAGCAAAGACTTTATTTGACACTTAAACAAAGGGGTATGAATATTAAATAATCTAGTTAACTTAACATTTTATGGAAGAAACTTGGACTCTAAAGTGTTCAGACCCAACTATGTATGTAGATTTAAATAGTCTACATGATAGATCTAGGGTACATGTAGACCTAGTCTCAGTGGCGGATCCAGGGGGGAAACCGGAAGACGGATATGGATACAAGTGGGTGGCCATTCAATCACAAATATTACACTGTTGGTCATAATGGTGGAATATTTATTTTCCCCCCAGTTTAGGGAAGGATTAAAAAAAAAAAAAAATTTCTAATAGATCTAGATAATGGCATACATTATCAGATTTTATTGAATATTGATTTGTGAGTGTTTGTTTTGCGTGACTGCTTAATCATATGTGTGCTACTATGCTAATCAGATAAGGGACCTACGTCCTTAAGTCATAATTGACAGTAATGAGGATTAATGCCTCACAAAAGGGCACTAATATATAGCTGATCGACACGATTTTTATCCTGGGGCCTCACAGTAACGAGGCCATTGCTTAGCCCCTGAATCATGACTGTACGCAGTGTTTGCTAGGGTACGCGGCCCCTTCCACAAATCCCCCAAAACGAAGAAATGCAATAAATTGTCAAAAATTCATTGCATTTTCCCCCGGCCCCAAACAGGAAAAATTCCTCTGTAGGGCCATGCATTATGGTTCAAAGCATGGCCACACAGAGGAATTTTTCCTGTTGGGGGCCGGGGGAAAATGCAATGAATTTTGGACAATTTATTGCATTTTCTTTGTTTTGGGGGATTTGTGGGGGCGGCCGCGTACCCTAGCAAACACTGCGTACAGTCATGATTCAGGGGCTAAGCAATGGCCTCGTTACTGTGAGGCCCCAGGATAAAAATTGTGTCAATCAGCTATATTAGTGCCCTTTTGTGAGGCATTAATCCTCATTACTGTCAATTATTATTTAAGGACGTAGGTTCCCTAGCTGATTAGCATAGTAGCACACATATGATTTAGCAGTCACGCAAATAAACACTCGCAAATTAATATTCAATAAAATCTGAGAATGTATGCCATTATCTAGATATATTAGAAATCTAAAAAAAATATTAAATCCTTCTCTAAACTGGGGTAAAAATAAATATTCCACCATTATGACCAACAGTGTAGATATGCTGATGACACTGTTTTGTTTTTTGAATCAGAGAAAGATCTCCAGAGACTCCTGAATGTAGTTGTACAGGAAAGTGAGAGAATGGGACTAGAGATCAACTATACCAAGACAAAGTGCCTGGTGGTATCCAAGAAGAGCAGTCCAAAATGTAACTTGAAACTGAAAGAACAGATTATTAAACAAGTCTCCTCATTTAACTACCTAGGCAGCATGATCACAGAGGATGCCAGATGTGAGACAGAGATCAAGAGAAGAAAAGCTGTCGCTAAATCTGCATTTTTAAAGTTAGGCAACATTCTGACAAATCGAACAATCAGTAATAGGACTAGAATAAGAGTATTGAATTGTTACATCTACCCAGCACTTATGTATGGTAGTGAAACATGGACTTTAGCCTCTGATACTAAAAAGCGTTTGGAAAGTTGCGAAATATGGTTTTTAAGAAGGATGATGAAAATCCCCTGGACTGACAAAGTTAGTAATGAGGAAGCTTATACACGAGCTGGAGTGCAAAGGAAAATAATATGTGAGATATTGATTAGGCAGTTGAAGTTCATGGGTCACATTACACGTAAAGAAGGCCTAGAGAATCTTGCTTTGACAGGGACAATTGTGGGAAGAAGGAGTAGGGGAAGAAGGAGGATACTTTGGATGGACAGTCTGCAGAAATTGTTGGAAAAGAGAGGAGTGAAAGAACTGGGAGTGGTACTAATACAGAAAGCTAGGAGCCGAGGGTTGTGGAACAGCATGATTGCCAAAGTCAAACGATATGGCACTTAGAGAGAGAGAGATATGAAGACGGGCCCCCTCCCCTGGTGCTCAAGGGGTGCGATTTTCATATTTTTGGAGGCAAAACAAAAATTAAAATGATGCTCCTTGCCAACCCACCCCCCCCCCCCCCGCTTATTTATTTTTCATCAAAATAATACCATGCATGGGGTTAAGAGTGAGGCAATAGATTAAACATTTAGCCTGAGGGTATTGAAGTAAGAGAAATAACTGAAGAAAATATAACAAAACTGCACTGAAATTGTGTGAGATGTCATGGTACATCGTCTGCTTGTGTACAGCATGTTCAACATGCGACGTCATATCTCAGCAGCGACCAGTGAGCTTTTCAGGTGCTATGTCGGGGCTGTATCTAAGCGTTTTGTAATTGTTAATAAACATTACTTTGAATGTTTCCAAGCATTGGCTTTTGATAACCTTGGCCAATCAAAGTGTCCCCTTTACAATAATGACATTAAAGTTAGTTTTTTAAATCAATGAACCAAAAATATGCCTTGAATTTTTCTTCTATATTTACATATCATTCATAACGAATATCAGCAATAAAAATAGGGGGGATGTTTAAAACATTCCACCTAATAATAAAATATGAACAAAACAAATTTTGTTCATATTTTATTATTTACCCAGATATTCATCTTTTTTCCCCTCTGTTTTTGTGCAGATATGTAAACTGTTGTTTAAAAGTATTTTGCAACGATTTGCAACCTGTTATAATGAAGAATGCTGGCTATCCAACCTCTGTATACTAAGTTCATTTGTATAAAAGTAGAAAAATAATAGAACCAGAAGGGCAAAAGTTTGAAATGAATTGGACCAACAATAAGAGCTGATTTATCATGGTACTTGTATCTGTTTCTTTCCTACTGTTTACAAAAAAAGGAAAAAAAAGAGAGAAATGATTTAACACAAATAATTGATTTTTAAATTCGTTTCCAACCAATTTTTACATAGTTTTATCCTTTGATTACTTTACAGGAGAAATTCCAGGAAACTGCTGCAAATCTTCCACACAAAACAGTCAGACTCCAGTGTCATTCCTAGTGCGGTCCACACAAGTAAGAAAATTGTTTTATCCAGCTGCCGAAATTAAACTATAATTATATCTTAAAGGAAGAGTTTTCTACTGACTCTACTTCAAATCTATACTGCCATCTGCTGCTCAAAATATACTGATGTTTCGACAGCCATGTCCCACAGTGCATCACCAACTGATGATGCTTGGGTACAGGAACCAGAATCACTCTATGTACGCCTATACTAAAGATACACACATGTATATTACAGCAGTGATAGCGATGTCGGTAAAATACCTGTTAAATATGGTCTCATGTTGTTCTCCTTGTATCAAAACATGTGTACAAGATCATTCAAATTATATCCATGATTTCCGATGAATTGGAGTGTAAATATCTGTATTGGAGAGAGAATGAGAAAGGGGGGAAATAGGGGGAGAGAGGCAGAAAGTGGAGAGATCCGTACCAGGAAGGAAATGATCGGTTCCGTTGAGAAAGAGAGACGAGCGTAAGAGAGCACAAATCACGAAAATTAGCAATTTTCGGGCTGACATTTTATTTCAAAAGATCCGCAAGACTCGAAAGAAAAAACAATAACATTTCTGCGCAGGATTCTTTGGCATTAAAAAATTATCCCAAAAAATGTAGAGGGATGCCTCCCCCCCCCCCCCCCCGGGCAAGATAGGGTTAAAGTCAGAGGGCCAAAGTCCAGTGTCACTGTCCTGGGCAATTGTCATTGTGACGTGATATAATTATTTACTTTATTAATTACATTATTTCCATATTTAATTCTTCTTGTGTTTCTTTTCTAAAGACTATCCTCGACAGTGCTATTATTAGCTGATACCCTGTGGTCACGCACAGTTTTTCGCCAAGCGGAGGAATTCTTTAAGAAGAAACAAAAGTTGATGATGCTCATTTTGCGAGGTGAAAGAAAACTGGGCGCGTCGAATACAAAAATTACAAAGTCATGATTTCATCATTTTCTATCCAAAACCTTAATACACTATGATCATAGTGATTGAAACTCTTCAAGGATGTTTATTCCTTCTGTATTATGTAAGTAATGTAGATATTTCTGAATATGTTTTTCAGGTATTGCTTTTTCAAGTCATTACCATTTTCGAGAGAACTACACTTCTGTCAAGTGAAAAGGACATCTCACACCATGGGTGGATTCTGCCTTCTCTACCTGCTCATGATCCTCTTGATGAGATCTGGTGATGTTGAAACCAATCCAGGTCCTAACAGTGCAGAAAGGTATGCATATACAGGCTTACTTCGAATCATCAGGTCATCGCGTCCGGTCGGGTGTTTGCGTTACACGATCTTGCAAGAAACAAAAGTCAAAGATCAAAGAGTCATACATGTTTATGAAAAATAGCTTGTAATCACGATATTCTGAGAGCCTGTTAATAAATTACTATCAAACTTGAATATTCAAAATTGTTTCTTTTTTGTTAGTAAAATGGCAGAGGTATAAAATGACAGAGGCGTTATTCTTTACTGGTTCTAGTCGAAGTTCCATCTAGTTCTTATTGTTATTATTATTACTATCAGACGATGAGAAATATACTGGTAGAAACAGCGGACGAGTATGTGCTGATAAAAGAGAGAAAAAGAAAGAACAAATGGATGACAGAGGAGATTCTTTTAATGATGAAAGATAGACAGAAAATTAGAAATAGACAATGCAAGAAATATATGGACCTAGACAAACAAATTAAGCAAAAGTGTAATGATGCAAAAGAGAGCTGGCTAAACGAACAATGTGTAGAAATTGAAAATCAATTCGATAAGAATAGTAATGTTTACCAAAGAATAAATGAAATTTCAGGTAAAAAGTCTGGTTGCTCAAACCCTGGCTGTATCAAAGGAAAAGATGGGTCAATCCTGTTTGAAATGAAGGACAAAATGAATAGGTGGACGCAATACATTGGCGAACTTTTTGAAGATAGTAGGGAAGCAATGCCAAGTTTTGCAGATGAAGTCAAAGGGGAGAAAATTCTTAAATCTGAAGTCTGTTGGGCAATGTCAAAGATGAAAAAGAACAAAGCAACTGGACCAGATGGTGTGGTCACTGAAATGTTTGAAGCATTAGAGGAATATGGTGTTGATAGATTAACAGAAATTATTAACAAAATATATGATGACGGAACATTTCCAGATGAATTGGGCAGATCCATTTTCATTACTCTCCCCCCAAAAAACGGGAGCTGTGGATCGTGAGCAATATAGGACAATCGGCCTTATTTGCCATATCACTAAGATTATTTTGAGGATTTTGCTTTTGAGAGCAAGAAGTAGAATAACTCCCATGGTCGGAAGGGAACAATTTGGTTTTGTAAAGGATGCGGGCACAAAAAATGCAATATTTGTGGTTAGAAATATGACGGAGAGAGCAGTCAAAATGCAAAAGGATGTGTACATGTGTTTTATTGATTATTCAAAGGCTTTTGATAAAGTAAAACATTCAGAACTTTTTGAAGAGATGAAAAAGATTGATATATACATAGGAAAGATCTAAGACTGCTACGAAGTCTATGTTGGAATGAGTTTGCATGCATCAGGGTAGAAGGAGAGTGTAGTGAATATATTAACATCAGTTGGGGAGTCAGACAGGGTTGTGTTATGTCGCCGGACCTGTTCAATATGTATAGTGAAATCATTCTAGAGAATTGGAAGATGAAAATGGTGGCCATTCAATAACAAATATTAGATATGCTGATGACACTGTTTTATTTTCTGAATCAGAGAAAGATCTCCAGAGACTCCTGAATGTAGTTGTAAAAGAAAGTGAGAGAATGGGACTAGAGATCAACTATACCAAGACAAAGTGCCTGGTGGTCTCTAAGAAGAGCAGTCCAAAATGTAACTTGAAACTGAAAGAACAGATTATTAAACAAGTCTCCTCATTTAAGTACCTCGGTAGCATGATCACCGAGGATGCAAGATGTGAGACAGAGATCAAGAGAAGGATAGCTCTCGCTAAATCTGCATTTTCAAAGCTAGGCAAAATTCTGACAAATCAAACAATGAGTATGAGGACCAGAATAAGAGTATTGAATTGTTACATCTACCCAGTACTTATGTATGGTAGTGAAACGTGGACTTTAGCCTCTGATACTAAAACGCGTTTGGAAAGTTGCGAAATGTGGTTTTTAAGAAGAATGATGAAAATCCCCTGGATTGACAAAGTTAGTAATGAGGAAGTTCTTACACGAGCTGGAGTGCAAAGGAAAACGATACGTGAGATGTTGATAAGGCAGTTGAATTACACGCAAAGAAGGCCTAGAGAATCTTGCTTTGACAGGGAAAATTGTGGGAAGAAGGAGTAGGGGAAGAAGGAGGATACCTTGGATGGACAGTCTGCAGAAATTGTTGGAAGAGAGAGGAGTGAAAGAACTGGGGGTGGTACTAATACAGAAGGCGAGGAACCGAGGGTTGTGGAACAGCATGATTGCCAAAGTCAAACGATATGGCACTTAGAGAGAGAGAGAGATCATCATTATTTTATTTACTGCCAGACTCTGCTTTTGGGGGAATGTTTACCTTTGCCAGAACAGTTTCGCCCTCACCTGCAATTTGGGGCAATACGTTTCAAATGTTATTATCACAGGCAACATATATTCTGATATCGCCAGGCTGTTATGTTGCATGCTCAAGCACATACACAATACAAATTGTTGAGTGTCACATGATAGCTTCTCAGCCAAGAGGATGGTTTCTAACTAATATCCCATCATACCAAATTGATTTATTATTCATTTTACAGTCCTGTCAGTGAAATGGAGTTCCGGAAGTTGGCCCGGGACATCCCTCCATCTTACTACGAGGATGTAGGGATATCTCTAGGGATCCCCTATGCTCAGCTACAGGCAATCCTAGGTGAGAAGTTGAAGAACTACACAGATGCCTTAATGGATGTCTTTATGAAATGGAATGTTCAGCAACAACTTCCTAACTCAAACAAACGGCAGCTTTTGGCAGACAAACTTCGAGAGATTGATTTGGGTGGCCTATCAGACAGATTACTCACTGAACCTCCAATTCCAAACAGCCCAGGTAAACATATACTAATTCTTGCTACACCTGAAGACTTTAAAAAAAAACATGCATAAAACTGAAGTAAATTTTTACAATAGAGATAGTTAGTGCTCTGTGTTCTATACATTTGCCACAATTTACAAAAGTGTCAAATTTAATCAGGCCCCATGCATGTTTGTATATTTTACTTATTTTACTTGTTAATCCTAGATATTTCCTGGACACCGATATATAGTACAAAAAAGTCAAGTACTTTGAGTGACAGCATCATTCAATGTCAGGTTTCTTTATGTGCACACGTTCTGCAAACAAATTATATTCTTTTGCGTCATTCCATCATGATAATTGTAATTATGCATCCGCCCAATAAAGTTTGTGTTAAGGAAAAATGTTCTGATTTGTATGTCCATCCGCTTCAGGCCTCTGAGTCCGTTCTAGGACAATTACCCCCTGGAGAATTCCCCCCTCCAAGAACTACCAACCCCATAGGCCAATTACCAATTACAAATTACCCCGTAGGACAATTTTTACCCCCCCAGGTAAATTACCCCCAAGGACTATTACCCCCAGAGGACAATCCCCCCCCCCCAGAAAAATACCCCCTAGGACAATCTTTCACCCCATGGACAATTACCCCTAGGAAAATTACCCCCCCCCCCCCCCCGAAAGAAAATCTGCTTTTATTAAAAACCAAGTTATTATCAGGCGGAACTTCCCCTTTAAAAGGGGGGGGGGAATCGTTCTCTGGGGATGATAGTCTTCGGGAGGGGGGGGGGGTGGTATTTCTCTGGGGGTAATTGTCCTTAGGGGGTAGCCTCTCGGGGGTGGGGGTATTTTTTCAGGGGGTCATTGTCCTAGAACCAACTCAGAGGCCTGAATCCATACATCCAGTTCACCCTTTAAGCCTATATGAACTCCTCATTATATTTCTATTCAAGTCCTGAAATTTAGGATGGATATGACTAGAACAAAAAAGTATGTGGAAGATGTATGTTGTACAGTGCATATTGCATGTATTGTATACATTATAATAGGGTTTAATTATTGTGAATATCTGTAGGTATGGATACTTTCAATCCTCATTGCTCCTAAACAAAAAATATTATATCTCTCAGATTTTATATGTTTTAGTGAACATGTAAGAGATTACTTTTCATGAAAATTGTTGTCAAGGTCACGTGATCCACAAGGTCAATTTCCAGGTCAAATCTTAGGTCAAAAGTTAAAAGTGCCCCAACATTTACCAATCTTCAAAATAATGACCAATTCGGAATCCCTATTGAATCCCCTTTCTAGCAATACCAATTTTCTGAAGATTGACCCATTAGTCCCTGAAATACAAGGGTTCAAAGGCAGATGGCCACCCCCATTTTTCCAAAAATCTCAAAATTTGGTGGGCCATATCTCCCAAACCCCTCAACTGATTTACCAAAAATTTGAGATCACATTTAACAAGTACACTAAGTTTCATCAAAATCTAAATGGTGGGGTTAAAACTATTGTTGGGTGATTTGACATGGAATGACCCTTATATATATAAATATGTATATGTATAGGCTTTTTGTTTTCATGATATATAAAAAATGATTCAAGCCCTGATCTTCACTTAATTTAGGCGGACGCATATTGAAGATGCATCGTATTGTTTAAAAAAAAATGAAGCTCGATTCTCTAGGAAACTCTGCATTGCCGGAGAAAAAAAATCCAGTGATATTCATCTACAAGTATATCCATACACAAATTACTCAGATTTCAATTGCCCCTAAAATTTAATGAAGTTAATATACATTCCTATTATCTGTGTATTTTTAGGAGGGCCATCAAGACTGCTGGAATCACAGACCAATCCACTTTCTCCTGAACTGGTTGAGCGGTGTGCAAAGGATTTCAAGTTCAAATACAGGTCAACTATCTGTAAGATCAGAGCTGATCCTCTCAATCCTGCATCCATTGTGCAGTTTGACGACATGCATACTAATCTTGTCTTACAAGAAGAGCGTGGGACAGAGAAGCGATCGCTAGATTACAATAAATTCCTTGATCTCAAAGTCAATGGAGAGTTCCCCAAACGGATCATGGTTCAGGGAGAGGCAGGGGCTGGAAAAACTACATTTTGTGCCAAGATTGCCTGGGACTGGATTGAAAGGAAGTATTTCAGTGACTTTGTGTGGGTCTTGATTGTTCCTCTACGTGAATTTAAGCAACACACCATTGGCAAGATTGCAAAGTCTTATCTGGACAAAAACAATCCATCTTCGGTTTCTCAGATTACTGAGTATATCCGGGCAAATCCTGACAAGGTATTCATTGCATTAGATGGGCTAGATGAAGTCAGTGGAAAAATCATGGAGACAAAATCTGTCAAATCGCAGCCTAATGATCAAATGCAACTTCAGCCATCACAGCCAAGTGTCACCTCCTCAGAGACAGGTGGAAGCTCATCTGAGACTGGTGATATTGGACTTGTAGATATTCTTTGTTCAGATCAACTCGCCTCTTGCCCAGTCTTGGTGACCACTCGTCCATGGAAAGCAGTAGAGATTAGATCAAACAGCAATCTGATGAAGCTCTACACATTCATTCGTGTCGAGGGTTTCGACAGAAAGAATTTGTCAGTTTACATTCACAAATACTTTCCAAAGAATGATGATAAAGCAAATCAGCTTATCCAGTTCACCAATGATAATGATGTCTTATCTGAAAACATGGCCCACTATCCTATATATGTAGCCATGTTGTGTCTTATGTGGAAAGAACTTGATGAGCAAAAACTAAGGGAAATCAAATCACTGAAAACTTTTTCTCAGATATTCAAAGTAATGATTGCTTTTCTGAAAGAACATTATGCTCAGAAAAAGGTGGATAATGTATCCTTAGTTTTTCCCTGTTTGAAACGAATTGATGAGCTCCTCGGACCAATTGCCAAACAGGCCCTCAATGGTCTGCTAGAAAATACATTGGTTTTCGGTGAAGATGATTTCGAAGTATGCCCAGAATCCAAGGACACTGCCTGTCGGGTTGGGATTTTGTCTCAGGAGGACAGGATTACAAATAGCATGGACATACATAAGAGTAGTTCTCATGTGCAATTGCCAGTCTTCTTCCCTCACAAACTGTTTCAGGAGTACATGGCTGGAGTCCATCTTGCTTTCCTGTATGAATCAGATCGTAATGCATTCAACAAGCTGGTTGAGCAAGTAGTACTTCCAAGGAAGGAGGAGTTTAGGTATCTCCTGTACTTCACTGTATCACAGAACACAAATATTGCAACCCATGTAATGAAGTCTATGCTACAGGGAATAGACATAAACAGAGCTTCAGAGGAAGAGATGTATTTCATTGTTGATGTAGCCTTTGAGAGTCAGGACCCAGATGTAGCAGCCTTAGTGAAGGACAGGGTTTCATCAGACAGGACAACAGGGCCGGAGATCACGCTGACCATATCCAAAGACATTACAGCACACACTGTAGCTGGTTATGCATTCAGTGGACCAAATGTAGTAAGTTTGATCATAGTTTGATAAACAAAATTAGTTCATCCTTTTTTGTACAAGCTCTTATCAATCTTTTCCAATTTTCTTACATTACATCATTATAATTATGGAAGGGTGCATCTCAACTAGCAGTAGCACATGTGCTGTTATCTGGCTTGTTATACCAACAAAAGTGTCTCTTGTGTATGTAAATATCATTGTGTGAAATGTATTACTGTATTGCTGTTAGATGCTGTTAGATGCTTAAATGTTTGCATGGTGATGTAGATATAAACCTGTACAGTAGGTTAAAGTTCCATCCTCTCACATGGTGTAAACATAAACCTACTGTATAACTATTGCTATTGGTAAATAAGTCAAATCAGAGAGGTTTGAACAGTAAAAGTTTGGAATCAAGACCTGCAATTGTAGAACAATATGCATGCATTGATGAATGCATTGATGCCCGTATTTCTATTTCTTTGAGCAGGTAAATAGAGCAATTAGATGATCCTATAAACAAGACACAATAAGATACGCATCGTTACGCATGTATGATTTTCTATATACTTTGGCCTACATGATCATGCATGCTAACATACTAGTACGATACATTGTAATACAGGATATAAAATAGCATCTAAATCATCCCACTTAATAGATTTTCAAAATCCTGCTTTAAGATGCCATGTGTTGCATATAAAAAGAAGTGTGCCCGACTTTGGTAGCTCCTAATGAAATAGTCATAACCAATATGACTATGAAATCTATTTCATGATGAAGAGTAACTTGTTTTGTCCCATGATGCCCTATTCATAATATTTCTGCGATGGGAGACTCAGCACCATGGGCTTGCCTTGTACCAAGTTTGGGGTGATGGAATGAACGTGGGTCAGATCATGTGCATGTGCTTCTTTGTTCTTAAATCCTTTTATAAGTTCAATTATGCATTTTGCTTCAGTGCTTTATTGTTTGAAAATGCTGTTTGTATCTAGGCTTTCACAGATCCTTGTCTCAATCATACAGGATAACCTTGAATTATTTTGAACAACCTACTAATTATAAGTTCTTGTCTCATGTTTTCTCTGCTCAATTGTCCACAGCGCCATTTCACACTCATATGGAGCAAAAGGTGTTTATCTCAAATAGTGAATGAAAACTCATAGGTTATAAAACCCACATACAAAAAAGAAAACATATATGTATATGATAGTAAGTATCAAAGTAATTGACAGTAGACTTTTATAAAGAAAGATGACATCCCAATTACACCTTATCCATTATGAGAAGGGTTACCTTTAACAAGGGATGTAAATGAAGTCAAGATTGTAATCATAACAAAGAGCATACCATAGATTTTGCTTGTAATAAGCGTTTCCTTGAGTTTGAGTTGATATGTTAACGCCAATTTTTTGCAACTGCCTAATAGTCATGTAAATATTAAAGTCAACGATTATTTTTGGAATGAGATAACAAACACATACTGTACATGCTGCTGGTGTTGACATCATATCTTTGAAAGTTGTTCGTAACCTCAGCGTCACTGTTGATAATGTACTGAATATGAAACACCATATCGGGAATACTTGCCCGACAGCTCGTGAGCTGCTTTCAGCATCTCAAGGATTAATACACTTTCAAAAAATATTTGGACAGACAGTTCACAGAACGATTGAACCATGCTTTTGTGATCTCTCATTTAGATGTAATGGATTGTACTTTGGCTTACCAAATTCCACCATTTCTCCACCTCAACATATTCAGAACATGGCAGCCTGTCTGATCATCTCAATAAACCAGAAAATATGAACACATAACTCCTCTTCTCAGATCACTTTATTGGCTACCTATTCTTACTCCCATTCAGTTTAAGATTGTTATGCCTCCGCTACAAAGTAGCCGGAGGCATTATGTTTTTGGGTTGTCCGTCCGAACGTACGTACGTCACGTTCTCGTGATCGCGTTATCTCAAGAACCGATTGGTTGATCCCCACCAAACTTGTATGTATCTCGCAGAGCAATTGACCTGATTAGATTTTGGGGTCACAAGATTCAAGGTCAAAGTTACAGGGCTCATTATGTATGCAAAAATAGCTTGTGATCGCGTTATCTAAAGAACCGATTGATGGATTACGGCCAAACTCAGGTCATGTATGTATCTTGCAAAGCCCATGAGCTAATTAGATTTTGGGGTCACGAGGTCGAAGTTCAAAGGTCACAGGGCTCATTATGTATGCAAAAATAGCTTGTGATCGCATTATCTCAAGAACCAATTGACGGATTATTGGATTCCTTCCAAACTTGGATCATGTATATATCTTGCATAGCCAATGAACTGATTAGATTTTGGGGTCATCAGGTCAAAGGTCACAGGGCTCATTTATGTATCCACAAATAGCTTGTGATCGCATTATCATGAGAACCAATAGACAGCCTACTATCAAACTCAAGACATGTGTATCTTGCAGAGCCAATCAACTGATTATGTTTTAGGGTCATGAGGTCAAAGGTCATGTGACTCATTATGTATGCCTTTAAATAGCTTCTACGGCGGAGGCATCATTCTCGACTGCGCGCAGTCGAAGTTCCATCTAGTTTTGATAGTATTCAAAATTAAACAAGGATATGCAGAGATGCCAACCAGCACAATTATATCGTATTTAGTATGATATTTCATCTTGAAAATTGGATTTTTGATCTTTAAACAAAAAAAAAAAAGTCGCGGAATGTACAAGTAAACCCCTGTAATCCTGACAAAAACTTTGCTTTACAATTTTCTCATTAAATGTTAATGAAAGAGCAAACATTTTACCAGACCCGGGGTCAAGAGGCGAGTGGTAGCGTCAGTTTTCTTGAAAAATCTGATGTTAATAGGATATTGAGTCTTTTTTTTGGTGTCTAGAGGTTAGCATCTCTGGGTATGCTCTATCATATTTAAACGGCCTTCTCAAACACATTGTTTCATCGCGTTCATTACAGTAACATATGCTAATTTACAATATGCCCCCGGTCCCCGAACTAAAAGTGATCGTGCTTTTGCTGTTGCAGCCCCTAAATTATGGAACAGTTTACCAATAAGTATCCGTCAATCCCCATCCGTAGAGTAGTTTCAGGTGAAGTTTGAAGTATTCCTTGTTTAAAGGGATTAGGTATCTTTGTTTCAGATTCTAAACAAAATCCTGTATGTAGCTCATGCTGATTGCAGCATGAATCCCAAGACGTTTACAAGCCAATCCCCCGTCTGATTATCAAGATATTTATGTTTGGAATTTGAAAGTTTATAAACCGTTTTCCCAACAGTTTTGTAACACTACAGTCTACTGGGGAAAATGAGTATAGTAAAACGGTCACTAAAATATTTACTTTTTTTAGGCACAAATTTTTTAGGGCTTCAATATTACACCACATCACAGACGCTGATAACACGTAGGGCCATGCATCTCTATAGTAATTATAGTAATGGTATATCCTCCGGCATACTGCCGGAGGATACTTTAGATTCAGCAGTGTTACGCCGTCACCGCGTCATATTGTTGTGTGCGCTCTAAAAGAGCTACTGCCACAAAATCCAAATTCAAATTTTGTATGGAGGTGGAACTTGGTCAAACCTACACATCTTTAGTGTTTTCTGATGCTGCTACCTGTGTTCGTATGTTATAGGGTCAAAGGTCATATGTTGGTGGGTCAGGGTGTCTAGTGTACGCTCAAAACAGATTTTTTTCAAATTTGTATGGAGATGTATCTTGGTACAATCTACACATCTACAATTTTTGGCAATGCTGCACTCATTGTTCCGTCCTTTATCGGGTCAAAGGTCATATTTTGTGGCTGTCTATTGTGCACTCTAACTGCCACATTTATTGACAGATTTCTTTCAAATTTTGTATGGAGGTGTATCGTAAAATCTACACGCTTATTGTTTTTGGTGATGTCCCGAGTGTCCCCAGTGTTCCATCTTTTAAAGGGTCAGGTCATATTTTGGTGGAAATGTGTGTGCTCTAGATCTTCAGGCCACATTTTGTGACAAATTCCTTTCAAATGTACATTATAATCAAATCTACACACCTATAGATTTTGGTGATTGCTGCCCCCAGTGTTCCATCTTTTACTGGGTCAAAGGTCATATTTTAGTTGACATTCTTTAATTTTGTTGCTTCTGTGTATAAAATGGATCTCCTTTTTTCATAAAATGCATGCACCATCTTGGTTAAATCTACATGCCTATACTTGTCGATGATGCTGCCCCAGGTGTAGGCAATTGGTACCTGCAATGGTGTGCTACGCTTTGCGTTGACTTGTTTATTATTATAATTGCTTTCGACCCACAGTCATTGCTTCAGTCCAAACTTGGTACAAATGGATTTGTAACAATAATTTTTGAAAAGCAGCATTATCATGAATATGGTATTATTAGACAATGTATTAGTTACCCTTTACCATGACATATGATTCAAGTTCACATAGGTTGTACATTTTTAATTAGAAGCTACTAAAGTTGGGTACACTATTTTTGGAATACGTACTGTATGATTCTAGGACAATTACCTCTGGGCAAACATCCCCCCGAAAACTACCCCCAAGGACACCCCCCCCCCGAATATTACCCCCAGGAAATTAGTAGAACTTGGTATGAAATGTTGTGGCAATAGTTATTCAGCCTCTTTCCTTATTAGCCCCCAGGAAATTAGTAGAACTTGGTATAAAATGTTGTGGCAATAGTTCTTCAGCCTGTTTCCTTATTTATTACCCCCAGGAAATAAGTAAAACTTGGTATGAAATGTTGTGACAATAGTTCTTCAACCTGTATCCTTATTTATTACCCCCCAGGAAATTAGTAGAACTTGGTATGAAATGTTGTGGCAATAGTTCTTCAGCCTGTTCCCTTATTTATTTCCTTTTCCCTCTTACTCTCTCTAGTACTAGCAGCACATCTAGGGCAATCGCTTACGTAGGTTACACATTTATATGCCTTACATCCAAGTGAACATCTACATTATATTCTGTATCACATCAGTATTTAACCATTTTTTCATTTTATTCAGGCTGAACTCCATATTAATAGAGATTGTGGACCTACTATGTCACTCGATGTGGCAGAGATAATATGCTCCATGCCATCCTTGAAGAGAGTTTTCCTTCAGGGTGCAAACCATCATCGTTTTTTTGCAACGATTGCAAGGAAAGGAAAAGAATCCAAGGTGAGCAGTTCATCCATAATTGTGAGATATTCATGTGTATAAAGTGTTAAATTTAATTCCATTCTATCACCATAAAGGCATCTTTGTTTCTTTCCCTTTGTACATTTTACTTTGCTGCAATTCCTTTCAATGTCTCAAATATGCTGGTTCTTTTGACAAAAGAATATATCGATGGTCTTTTCACTAAGGGTACCTCATGGTGTTCACTACCAAAACCCTTCAAGCATGAAAACTTACCATGAAAACCTACAGTGTATGCAGGTAGCACTATGTGGTATGCTTATACAACTTGAATGCTATGAAAGAAACCCTGGTGCCTTGATCGACGACTACAGATAATCACAAAACCTGTGCTCAAAATACTTTAGATGCACATGCATACCTCCAAACTGTAATATGGATATGGATATGTATATGGATATGTAATAATTACAGGAGCCCTCTTAACAAAAAAAATATTGCAATTCTCTGTAATCTGTGATGAAGCTGAGTTTTAGTCTTGTGATCACATTGTGAATGAAACTGTGTAAACAGGTGCACTATGAGCAGGGGTGGTATTCTTTTATGTTAGCAGAATTATATTAATTGTCATAACAAATTACAATTAGGGGTAGAAATTGGTAAATATCTGCGCTAAATTCACTGTGTTTGAATAAAGTTAAAAGAGGCTTCGGTATGTGGTAGGAGATAATTCCACACAATTTCTGTTTTTATGACAGCTTTCACATCGTTTTCCCCAAAATAAAAGACAACATCATTTTCAGAATATACACCCCTTGATGATATGTTGATGAGTAGTGGAGATATATGATTGACTGAGAAAATTAATGAAATGATTGTTTTGATTTTCCTCATAGTTCTAAACAATAGTTTGAGAAGTATTTTTTTCTTCCAATGTAGCTCAAATATGGCAAAATATTTTAGAATACATTAATTTGCATGAATTATAATCATCAATTTCATTGACATTTTTATTTTCTGTTATAAAACAAGTTTAAGTTTCTACTTTCAATTAGTGGATGGAGTCTGGCAATCTTTTAATGATTTTTAGTTTTCCCTAATGCAAATTTTATGTTTTATTAATGTGAAATTTACATATATAAACATTTCTCATCATTGCCTCTGTAACAGTACCGTAATACAAAAACATTGAAGAAGAAAAATTTCTATCATGGTAAGCTAACATAATTGATATATTGTTTTAGATTTTACAATTGTTAACGTAAAATTGTTTTTAACTATAAAATGGTATTGTGATAATGTATTACGAATTTCTTTGTTTTGGCAGGTAACTGCCTTGAGATGTTAAGAAAATGTAATGATATATAGGTCCTGTAGTAAATATATTTTCTGCTACTTCAAAATGAAAATTGTTTCGGATGCTACAAAAGTGTTAACTTATATTTCTAATAAAAGCACTACTATATACAATCTCACTAATCCATTGTTCTAGTGGGTTAAAAGAGGGTCTATATTGTTTATGCAAGATGTAACGTCCGAAACACCATTTTCAATCGCTCTGTTCCATCAAAATACAGGAGATGATTCAGATTACTGTTAACTTTGTTAAATTGAATTGAGTTGATTTATTGTCCACTAAAACATTTTGCTCACCAGTATTAACAAACAATGTGCACAATCATACATATTATAAAAAAATAAGTTTATGGCATTTAATCCAACAATACATAGATCTTCAAAATGAAAGATTAAATAGTTGTACTTCTATGAAAAACAACAGATATAGTTTAGGTTAACCAGGAGATGTCGGTCTCTCACATTCCCAAAAGGCCATTTCCATGGTGTAATGTCAACGCAGTCCACCTGGAGGCGCAATAGCTCAGTCGGTAGAGCAGTGGTTCGTAATCCGGTGACCAGGGTTCAAAACCAAGTCGATGCGCTAGTGCCCTTTGGTAAGGCATTATTCCTCATTACCAGGTCCCTCGGAGAGGACCTAAAGCCGTCGGCCGTGTGGTTGCTAACGTTCAAGCATTTATGCTTTCTTTAATAGCAGTCAGGTAAAATAACCACCACCACCCATGCTCATTAATCATCAATAGAAAAAACATATAATAATATTTGTGGCTAAATATATTTTTCATCTCCAACCAAAATGGTATGTCAATTTGGGTTACAATACTTGTTTCATTAAAGATTAACTCGAGTTCTGGTAATGCGACTGCATTGTGAAAAAAAAGGTGTAGAATGGATCAGAAAAGTTGATCATATAGCATGTACGTAATGGTGTGTAATGCAAGGTTCTGGAGTCATCAAAATCATCATAAATTTGGCAGAGTCTTGGTAAAGTAACAATCACACAGAAAGATGTATATGGGACAGCACACATGGTGTCGGGGCTAGTACTACCCTGATTTCCTTATCTTTCTATGCTCATTACTCAGCCAGTATACATTTTCTTCCAAAATTGTTTGGCACATGACATTTATTTGTAATCTTGAACATTCAGTGTAAGTTTCGTTAGATTCTGTGAGAAATCATTTTCTTTTTTTTTACCAGAACTCAAGTTCAAGTTCAGTTTATTCAATTCCAATAAAATATACATAACAGAATACAATCATGACAGAATAAGAGTATAAGTCGATCAATAATACAGAATAAGGTAAAATTATAAAACTATAAAGTGATACATCAGATGACAACATAAGATAAGAGCATTATTGGAATTGGGTGGCCATAAAAAAACCATGTGGATTTGTCGAGACGACCACCCTTGATGAAGGTAAAATACGTTTCATTGAACATTCAATTTAACTCAAGTTTATCTTTAAGCTATGGGAGGTCAATCTAGGTCAATGCTACAATAAACAGTGGCAATTGATTTCTATTTCTTTATCTTTAAAAAGTTTAAGGCTCTCAAAGGCCGTTTAGCTGTTTGGTCATAGTTTTGATAAAATATTCAGTGCCATATTTAAATAGTCATCAGACATTGCATGAAAGCAAACTGTATACACATGAACTGATCCAGTTGAAATTCAAGTTTGTATAAGATTGACATTGTTTTGGTCAATAATCAATATCCAACCTTTTTCAAGTTTGATTTATATGAAAAATATGTAATATTGTTTTTTAAGAGCCTTTTTAAACGAAGGCTTGAATTTACCAAACTACCATAGCAACAAACCCCCTGACTGTGTACGCATGAAATATAGAGTTATGAAATAAACCTTAAATACATTAATAGCAAATGTATATTTCTGAGTACTAATGTTAGAAGGATTAAGAATTATCAATGCAGACAGGTTCAAAGATCAGTTTGGAGGCGCGATAGCTCAGTTGGTAGAGCAGTGGTCTTGTAATCCGGCAACCCTGGTTCAAAACTAAGGCGATGCGCTAGTGACCTTTGGTAAGGCATTAATCCTCATTACCAGGTCTCTCGGAGAGGACCTAAAGATGCCGGTCCTCTGTTTACTTACTCACAAGCATTTATGCTTTCTTAACAGTCAGGTAGAATAACCACCACTACATATAAGAATACATATATAATATTTGTATAATCACTCTTACTAAATCCTTCTGTCCGTAGAAATTTAGTATGTTCTTTTTTTCATTTATACAAGAAATTAGTTTAAAAATAAAAAAATCTATTCAATCATTTATTTGTGAGAATGTGATTATGTATACAACTATGAAATTAATAGAATTCGCGTAAAATGTAAGTATACAATGAGAAATTAGTAATTAAACATGAATGTATAGATGTGCTGCTTAACTATATTCACAAACACTGCAGGTCCGGACTCTCATGCTTAGTAATGTCCAGTGTCCCACACCAGCCTCATCACATCACCTAGTAGAAACACTTTGTTCTATGCCAGACCTGACTGAACTGACACTTGGAAAGAATCTCAAGGAGGAGTTCTTCTCTTCATTGAAAGCAGAGGCCTCGTCTCTAAAGGTATGTCTGTCCTAATCAGGGCTCAAATTATTTTTTTGTCCACTGGGGCTCTTTTAGTACTGACGGGGGCTCTTTTTTAAATACAATAATTTCCATTGAATTGGTGGTACCCATGAAACTCCTAAATTACTTGCTATTTCATCGTTATCATTAATAGTCGGCATTATTTCCCTCTTACAACTTTACAAGTTATAACATGCAGCTAATGGTCAGATCTCTTCCCTTTGTACGAAACGTCTGGTCCAAGCCCATACATTCGCCTCCTTGCCAACAGGATTACTTTTACTAATTTTAGCTTCCGGTTGATTTACTGGTGGAGGTTCATTATTTGCTGGTCTTTTCAGAGGATTCACGATTTTCACAATGAAAAAATTCTCCACGTTTCGGTCCTTGCGGGATCGCCTCTAGCTCCAGCAGATATGGGGCGGCAGCGTGCACACGTGTGTGGAGATGGGATATATAGCGCAATCTTGCGGCGAAAAGGCGTTTATTTCTTATGGCAGCCTCTAGACACCGAAAAATTCGAGCGAGAAATCCTGCACGATATTAAAATATAACTTCCATAGTTCCATTTCATTGGTTTAAGGTTTGAAAGTTAAAACTCAATATTGTGTGAAAGTTATAACAGAAAGGATAATTTTTATTTCATATTTGCTATTTATTTTATCATTTATTTATATTCCACGGGGGTGATTTTTAAGTTTGCAATCTCTCCCGTGAGCACTCCGACGGAGGCGATTATGTAGCTCACGGGGGCGAATCGCCCATCGCCCCCGTGTATTTTGAGCACTGGTCCTAATGTATATGAAATTTAAAGGGTCATTGATGAAAACAAAGAGCATCGGTGATTACATGATGCGCACTATGTATAAGTTTTTTAATGTAAAACACACTTTTGTTTTTAAAGGCCATTTCATCTAGTCATGAAAAATAGAAGTAAAGCAAAATAAACATGTACTGATTTAGTTGAAATTTAATTTTGTATAATGTTTGCATTTTGGGGGGTCAATAATCAATATCCAACCTTTTCCAAGTTTGATGCATATGAATAATATGTAATAATGTTTTTTAAGAGCCAATTTGAATGAAGGCTTTAATTTATCAAAATGTTCCATAGCAACAAATGTCCCGATTTAAGGTTCTTGTGCACATGAAATCCAGAGTTATGAATTACTAAATACATTAGTAGCAAATGCTTATTTCTGTGTACTACTAATTTCAGTGTTAGTAGGAGTAGGACTTGTCAATACAAACATGTTCGAAGCCATACAAGAGTATGTTTGGATCTGTTTTATAATCAGTCCTCCCTAATATTTCTCTCCGTACAAACTTTAGTGTGTTCTTTTTTTTCAATTTAAACAAGAAATGAATTTGAAAATAAAGATCTATTCAATCTTTTTTTTTTGAGAATGTTATTATGAATGCAACTTTGAAATTAATAGAATTTGTGTAAAATGTAAGTATACAATGAGAAATTAGAAATAAAACATGGATGTATAGATGTGCAGCTCAATTATATTCACAAACATTGCAGGTCCAGACTCTCATTCTTAGTAATGTCCAGTGTCCCACACCAGCCTCATCACATCACCTAGCTGAAGCACTTTGTTCTATGCCAAACCTGACTGACCTGACACTTGGAAAGGATCTCACTGAGGAGTTCTACTCTACATTGAAAGCAAAGGCATCATCCATACAGGTAGGTGTGTCCTAATGTAAATGTCATGGAGGGTCATTGATAAAAATAAAAAAATATTTGTGATTATATGATGCACATGTATACGTTTAAACAAATTTAAAACGTATTTTTTTTTTAAAGGCATCTTTAAACAATGTTAAATCAGAGATGCACGGCCCTATGTTATCGGTGTCTGTGATATGGTGTAATATTGAAGCCCTAAAAAAAAGGCACTTCAAAATGATCAAGAAGTGCCTCAAAATAGTAAAAAAATCTTTGAGTGACTGGTTTTACCATACTCGTTTCCCCCAATAGACTGTAGTGTTATGAAAACTGTTAGGAAAACGCAAAATTTGATTTTGATTTCCAATCATGAATATTTTGATAATCAGACAGGCGATCGGCTTGTAAAAGTCATGGGGTTCCTGACTGACCCAAAAGGTTTATAATATCATTGCAGCATGAGCTCAATCCAGGATTTTGTTTCAGATTCTGAGACAAAGTTACCCAATCCCTTTAAAGGCCATCGAATATGTAGGAATAGTCATGAAACATGGGAGGAAAGCAAGCAATGCATGTGCTGATTCAGTTGAAATTCAATTTTGATTGATATAAAAAGTATGTCATGTAGTTTTTAAAGAGGCAATTGTTAATATAGGCTTGAATTTACCAAATTTTACTTTAGCAACATACTTCCTGACCATACGAACGAGCCTCCTGACTTATGGGTCTTGTGCATATGAAATCCAAAGTTATGAATACATTAATAGCCAATGCATATATCTGAGTACTAGAATGTCAATGTTAGTAGGAGTAGGACTTATCAATGCAAACACGTTTGATGCATTATAAGAAGAATTTTGTTATAATCACTCTTACTAAACCCTTCTCTCCATAGAAATTTTAGTGTGTTCTTTCCTTCAATAAACAAGAAATGAATTTGAAACAAGATCTATTCAATCATCTTTTGTCGAGCATGTTATTATGAATACATTTCAGCAATAAACTACGAATTAGCTTAAAACATACTGTCAGAGTGTCAGGAATTAAACATTAAATTTTGACAAGTTGGTACTAGAGAAATTGCCAATTTCTGTTGTCCTGGTTAAGTACAATTGATATTTACTTGTGGTAATGCTGGTAATGCCAGTTAGTTCCACATTCAAATTTCCAGTCATTCTATCTGACTGCTGTATGATTTTCAAAATGTGTTCCGCTGAGCTTCAAAATCTCAATTAGTGTCTTCACGAGACACACAAAATAAAATTGATACTCAAACGATAACTTAGCTGTTTGAAGTTTGAATGTAATTTCATGAGGGAGTAGAGGGAAGAGATTAATTGCCCTCCTCTCTCTCCCTTTTTGATAGAATTTAAATCTAGTTCACGTTCATTCAGGCCTGAATATTACCCAATTTAAATCATTCCCAATTTCTAATTTTTTTACCGATTTTGTTTTCCTCCAAATCCCTATTTTCCCAATTTTCCCCTTATTTTCCCCTATTTTCCACAAACAATGCAGGTCCGGACTCTCATGCTTACTAATGTCCAGTGTCCCACATCAGCCTCATCACATCACTTAGTAGAAGCAATTTGTTCTATGCTAAACCTGACTGAACTGACATTTGGAAAGACTCTCAATGAGGAGTTCTACTCTACATTGAAAGCAAAAGCCTCATCTCTAAAGGTATGTCTGTCTTAATGTAAATATAATTTAAAGGGTCATTGAGCAAATAAAAGAGTACCGATATTAGTGACTATGATGCACATGGTTATTTTTTAGAAATTAAAGACACACCTTTATTTTTAAAGGCCATTCACCGAATATGTAGGAATAGTCATGAAACATGGAAGGAAAGCAAACAATGCATGTGCAGATTCAGTTGAAATTCAAGTTTGATTGATATGAAAAATATGTCGTGTAGTTTTTTAAAGAGCCAATTGTTAATATAGGCTTGAATGTACCATATCAACGGACTTCCCGATTTTAATAGGGGTCTTGTCTCCATGAAATCGTGAGTCATGAATACCTTTTATACATTAATAGCAAGTGCTCATTTATAGGTACTTAATGGAACTATGAAATCAATAGAAATTGTGTAAAATGTATACAACTAGAAATTTAGTAATTAAACATACATGTATATAGATGTGCAGCTTAACAACATTCACATGCAATGCAGGTCCAGACTCTCAAGCTTCATGGTGTCAAGTGTCCCACACCAGCCTCTGCGCATTACCTAGCAGAAGCACTGTGTTTTATGCCAGACCTGACCGAACTGACACTTGGAAATGATCTCAAGGAAGAGTTCTACTCTACATTGAAAGCAAAGGCCTCATCTCTTAAGGTATGTCTGTCCTAATGTAAATATGATTTAAAGGGTCATTGAAAAAATAAAAGAGTACTGGTATTAGTGAATATGATGCACATGGTCATTTTTTTTCTTCTCCACATTTGATGCATATGAAAAATATGTCATGTAGTTTTTAAAGAGCCGTTTTTTAATAAAGGCTTAAATTTTCCAAATTTCATCATAACAACATAACATAACAACTTTTTTCTTTCGAGTCTTGCACATCTTTTAAAATCAGTTTTTCGAAAATCGGACCTACCGTTACAAAATCATGTGACCTTTTGTCTTTGTATGTCAGCCCCCAAATGGCTCATTTTCGTGATTTGTGTACAAACATATGACAATCTCATTTTTCCAAAAAAAAAGATTTATAACATTGGTTACCGGTATTTGGTCTTGTTTATACTTTAGGGGTTATTTTGGGGTTCAAAATAGTTTTTATTTTAGTACTCTTACCAAGGTGTTTTATTTCATATATATTAACATCAATTTACATTTTAACATACTAAAAAGTAGACAAAAATAATGAAATATTAATAGTTGAATTATATTTAGAATTGAAATAAAACAACAAAATCAATAACAAAAATATTAAGTTTAAAAAAAACAGAAATACATAAGAAATTATCAAAACAATAGATAACAAGGAATATCCTGGCTCTTCCAATTTTTGTTCTTCCAAATGGTCTAAAGAATATACGTAGTGAAAAGTAATGTTAAATATGAAGAATATATGATTTATGGGTAAAAAGGTGAATTGTATTACCTTATTTGCATAAATATGCAACTGAGTTAATCGTTCAAAAAGATTTAAACCACCATAGTGATCTATACGCTTCACTTGAAATGCATGCACATTTTCGTGGAGATCATGGGGGGGGGGGACCTTAGAACCCGTCCTCAGGCTATGCAGTTTCAAATTAGCCCAGGCTATAATAAGATTCTTGTGCACATGAATACCTTTTATACATTAATAGCGAATGCTTATTTACAGATATTGAAATGTAGTACAAGTCTATAGGTACAGATCTAACTTAGACCCTCTACTCACTAGATCTAACGTTAGGCTACATTTGGATCTACTATTGCTATGCACTATATCCATGATCCACATCAATAATAGATCTGCGGTACCTTACCACCACCCTGAAGTTCACACTATACACAAAACTATTTTGATCGACATTATATGAATCAAAAGTTGTCTTTGAATTTCTCAATTTTGTCCGCAAATCCATTCTCTTCCAGAACGCCTACCTCATGCAAAGTTGAAGCTCAATATAACTCTCTCATGCGGTCGAAATGACCACTTTAATACATGGTTTCTAATATGACCATGTATATTATGACCACGTTTTTAGAGAAAACAACCTCGAATAGCAACCCGAAAAAGCGACCACGGCAAAGGTGTTATTAGATTTCGACCCCGTATTGAGGTTGTGTTTGACCCCAACGTGGTTATATTTTCCAATCCGATCACGTGGTCATTTTGCATACCACGTTCAATGTGGTCACTATGACACCAACGTGGTAAGGTGCATGGTTGACTACCAAAACGTGGTTAAAAACGACCATGACGTCATTTTTTACCACATATTTTTAAGAATGTAGGAGAAGGACTTATCAATGCAAAATGTTGGAAGCCTAGCTACAAAAAAAGACATACAATTTTTATATTTATTTTATACTCCTGCTATTTTAGTGTGTTATTTATTTTTCAAAAGACACTAATTGAATTTGAAAATACAATCTATTCAATCGTTTTTATTGATTTTTTTCAAATGAATAAACGTTTGATGAATGCAGGTGCAGACTCTTCAGTGTCCCACACCAGCCTCATCGCATCACCTAGCAGAAGCACTTTGTTCTATGCCAAACCTGACTGACCTGACACTTGAAATACATACAATGGATTTCGATGAGGAGTTCTACTCTACATTGAAAGCAAGGGCATTATCCATACAGGTATGTGTGTCCTAATTTACATGTAATTTAAAGGGTTATTGAAGAAAAACAAGAGTATTGGTGATTATGTGATGCATATGTATAAGTTCCTTTATTCAAAACACACTTTTTGTTTTCTAAGGCCATTCACCAATTGTGTAAGAAAGCAAACTACAATGTGCTGATTCAGTTGAAATTCAAGTTTGTATAAGATTGACATTGTTTTGATCAATAATCTATATCCATCCATTTCCAAGATTGATTGATGAAGAATTATAAGCGCTAGGTGTATTGTGAATGAAGAATGGAATGCTTGTTCACTGATCACACAACATAACTCTATTTTTATGCCTCCGTTACGAAGTAGCTGGAGGCATTATGTTTTCCGGTTGTCTATACGTCCATCCGTCCGTACGTTCGTCTGTACATCCTGTTCTCGTGATCGTGTTATCTCAAGAACCGATTGATGGACTCCTGCCAAACTTAGGTCATGTTTGTATCTTGGAGAATTAATGAGTTGATTAGATTTGGGGGTCACGATGTCAAAGGTCACAGGGCTCATGTATGCAAAAATAGCTTGTGATCGTGTTATCTCAAGAACCGATTGATGGATTCCTGCCAAACTTATGTCATGTATGTATCTTGCAGAGCCAATGAATTGATTAGATTTTAAGGTCATGAGGTCAAAGTTAAAATGGCCATACATGTATATGAAAAATAGCTTGTAATTACGATATTCTGAGAACTAAATAATAGATTACAATTAAACTTGAATTTGAAAAATTGCTTCTGTTTTGGTTTTTGAAATTGCTCTATGGCTGAGGCATCATTTTTGAATGCATATAGTTGAAGTTCCATCCACTGGTAGTTATTTTAGCTACGAGGTCAAAGGTGAAAGTTCGTGATCACATCGAACCGATGGACAGTTTACCATCAAACGCAGGACATGTATGTATCTTGCGAAGCCAATGAACTGATTCGATTTTAGGGTCATGACGTCAAAGTTAAAATGGTCATACATGGATATGAAAAAAAGCTGGTAATCACGATATTCTGAGAACTAAATAATAGATAACAATTAAACTTGAATTTGAAAAATTGCTTCTGTTTTGGTTTGTGAAATTGCTCTATGGCTGAGGCATCATTTTCGCGTGTAGTTGAAGTTCCATCTACCGGTAGTTATTTTAGCTACAAGGAAGCAAGGTTGCACAGAATATAAAACACATGATAAACTGTATTCCATTTTCGTTATTTTATTGAGGTATAAACTGTACACTTGCAAGTGTACCGGTAGTCATGCAGGCAAATAAAAGAATCCGAAATGACATGAATGAGAAACGAGTATATCGCACTGAGATAAAATTGTGAATACTTAATGGGATGAACATGTATAAATACAGTGGTGATTTAAGCTTACGACAGTAGAAATGACGTTGAAGGTCCAATGAAAATGATGACGGGTGATGAACGAGGGAAGGGGCTCATGCGATGAAGCTGCGGAGGCTTGATGGCGGAGAGGCAGCTTCAATGTCGTGGCTGAAGAGCTGTGAAGAACGGTATATCGACGCCGACGCTTGTGATGGTGATGAAGCTCTCTGACGAGAAGAGAAGTGAAGAAATAAAAAAGTGTGGTGCTCTAAGAGGAAGCAGTGAATCGCTTGATGTCGGAGGCCAAGGAAGAAATTATGTAATCAAAGTCAGTGCCGATGCAAAGCAGTGAGTCACTCGATAAATCGGATGAGCCGAACTTTGATGAGCGTTCAAGAGAGCTACGGTGAATCGAGCTTGTGGTGAAGGTTCAGGTGAGCTACGGTGTGTCGAGCTCGTGAGGGTGGAAAGCTACTTTTGCAGGAGTGAAGAAATAACCTGGCGGTGTTGAAATACGCGGAGTGAACAATGCGCGGAACCACAATGCGTGATTGGATGGATGAATACACGTGGTCCAAATCAATGAATACAAACAAGTCGCGTAATGGAAAATTACTGAGAACATTAATGTATGTAATAAAAGTGTGAATGTAGGAGACGCTACAATTGATATGAAAATATGTCATGTAGTTTTTGAAGAGCCGATTTGTATGCCTCTGCTACAAAGTAGCCGGAGGCATTCTGCTTTCTGGTTTCCTTACGTACGTTAGGACTGCGACGAGTAGTCGAATACTCGAGTACTCGCACTGTTGACAACTACTCGAGTACGATTTCTTGTACTCGACCGCAAAAAAAGAAAACAAAATCCAGGTCACCTGCCATCTTTGGTTTTTAAAACGGCATTGTTTACTGTTATTATTATTATTAAATCGGCGCCTTCTACTGCAACTCGAAGTAAAATTGTGTGAGTTTTCGGAGACGGACCTGGGATACTGCTCCTGTGGTATGGTGGTGGCAACAAAAATGTATGTATCTTGCAGAGCCAATGAACTGATTAGATTTTAGGGTCGTGAGGTAAAATATCAAACGGTTATACATGTGTATGGAAAATACCTTGTAATCACGACATTCTGAGAACCTGTTAATAGATTTCAATCAAACTTGAATTTTTTAAATTGCTTCTGTTTTGCTTTTTCAAATCGCTCTATGATGGAGGCATCATTTTCGACTGCGCACAGTCGAAGTTCCATCTAGTTGATGAAGGCTTGAATTTTACAAAATGTACCATAACAACAAACCTGACTTTTTAGGATACTTGTGCACATGAAATCCAGTTTAATGAATACTTTTTATACATTAATAGCAAATGCGTATTTGCAGGTATTATTAATTTAAAGTGACTCAGTAACATTGCCTTAGATTCTGAAACAAAATCCTGGATTTTGCTCATGCTGAAATCATAATTATAAGGATGTGCCCTGTCCCCACAACTTTTTAACATCCTACTTGAAGCTGTTATTTTTTACAGAATACACGACTCCAAGATTGGAGTAAGAGTACAGGGACAGCTGATCAACAACCTAAGATTTGCAGACGACATTGTCCTCATAGCTAGCTGAAAATGATAGAGACCTCCAAACAATAGTTGACCTAGTACATCAGAGCAGCTCAAACTTTGGACTGAAAACAAACATTAAAAAAACAGAAGTACAAGCCATAAGCAAACAGCCTCAACTATTGAATATAAACATTGGAGGAGAACAGCTAAAACAAGTAGATAAGTTCACGTACCTGGGAGGAACAATAAGCCAGACCGCACAGCATTGGGAAGACAATAGCATTCCAAGCACTCCAGAAAATCTGGGCATCAAAAGATATACACTGCTCAACAAAGGTAGAACAGTACTGAGTCCTGGTGTTGTCTATTCTGTTATATGACGCAGAAATATGGACATTAAATAAGGTCGATGTAACTAGTGTAAATAGTGTGGAAAAAGCAAATAAACTTTATGCATGTATGTATGTGCTGCTTAACTATTTTTTACAAACACTGCAGGTCCAGACACTGAAGCTTAATGGTGTCCAGTGTCCCACACCAGCCTCATCACATCACCTAGCAGAAGCACTGTGTTCTATGCCACACCTGACAGACCTGACACTTAGATGGAATCTCAGTGAGGAGTTCTACTCAACATTGAAAGCAAAGGCATCATCCATACATGTATGTGTGACCTAATGTAGATGTCATGGAGGGTCATTCATAGAAAGAAAGAGCAAAAATGGTTATATGGTGTGCAGGTATATACGTTTTTATAAGGCCATTCACTTGGTATACTGGAATAGTATTGAAACATGGAAGGAAAGCAAACTATGCATGTGCTAATACAGTTGACATTCAAGTGTGTGTAAGATTTACACTGTTGTGATTAATATCCAACCTTTTCCAAGTTTGATTGATAGTAAAAATATGCCATATAGTATTTTATGAGCCAATATTGATATAGGCTTGAATTTACCAAACTGAACAAAGCAACAAACCTCCTGACTTAATAGGATTCTTGTGCGCATGAAATTAAGAGTTATGAATACCTTTTATACATTGATAGCTAATGCATATTTGCAGATATTATCTTCAGTGTTAGTAGGAGTAGGACTTATCAATGCAAACAGGTTGGTAGCCCTAAAAAGAATACATACATAATTTGTTTTGTAAATTTACTCTTACTAATAATCCTTTTCAAAGAATATTGTGTTCTTCATTTAGGTAGACCAGAATTTAATTTGAAAATAAAATCTATTTAATAGTTTTTGTTGAAAATTCTATTATGAATGCAACTATAAAATTAATAGAATTTGTGTAAAATGTAAGAATACAGTGAGAAAAAGGTAAATGAAACATATGCATGTATAGATGTGCTGCTTAACTATATTCACAAACAATGCAGGTCCAGACTCTCAAGCTTGATGTTGACCAGTGTCCCACACGAGCCTCATCACATCACCTAGCAGAAGCACTGTGTTCTATGCCAAACCTGACTGACCTGACACTTGAAATAGATCCTGATGAAGATTTCTACTCTACACTGAATGCAAAGGCATCATCCATACAGGTATGTGAGTCCTAATGTAAATGTCATGGAGGGTCATTGATGGACAAAAAGAGCAGAAATAGTTATATGATGCACATGTATATATGTTGTTTTTGTTAACCACCTTTTGGTAAAGGCCGTTCACTTGGTATACTGGAATAGTCTTGAAACATGGAAGAAAAGCAAACTATGCATGTGCTAATTCGGTTGAAATTCAAGTGTCTATAAGATTGACATTGTTTTGATCAAAACAATCATTGTTTTATCATTGTTTTGATTGTTTTTGTTCCAATCAATATCCAAGCTTTTCCAAGTTCGATTGATAATGAAAATATTTAATAAGTTATTTTAAGAGCCAATTTTGATAGAGGCTGGAATTTACCAAACTTTACCATAGCAAAAAACCTCCAGACTTAATAGGATTCTTGTGCACATGAAATCCGAGGTTATAAATACCTTTTTACATTAATTTCAGTGTTAAGCGTAAAGAATACATATAGATTTTTGTAATAGCCACTATTATTAATCATCCTCTCCATAGAAACTTTAGTGTGTTCTTTTTTTATAGATAGGAAATGAATATGAAACAAAAATCTATTCATTTATTTTTGTTGAGAATGTTATTTTGAATGCAGCTATGTAATTAATGGAATGTTGGTGAAATGTAAGAATACAGTGAGAAATTAGTGAATAAAACGTGTGTGTATAGTGAGTTTCTGAACTATATTCACAAACAATGCAGGTCCAGACTCTCAAGATTGTCGATGAGAAGAGTCCAACACAAGCCTCATCACAACACCTAGTAAAAGCACTGTGTTCTATGCCAAACTTGTCTGACCTGACACTTGGAAAGAATCTCAGTGCGGAGTTCTACTCTACATTGACAGCCATGGCATCATCCTTACAGGTATGTGTGTCCTAATGTCAATATCATGGAGGTTCATTGATCAACAACAGAGCAGTAATAGTTGTGTGGTGCACATGTATATATGTTTTTTCCAACCACCTTTTTAAGGCCATTCACATGGTATATTGGATCAGCCTTGAAACATGAAATGAAAGCAAAATACACATGTACTGATTCAGTTGAAATTCAAGTTTGTATACAATTTACTGTGTTTTGATCAAAAATCAATATGAAACGTTTTCCAAGTTTGATTCATATGAAACATGTGTTTTTTGAGAGCCAATTTTATTGAAGGCTTGAATTTCCCAAACTGTACCATAGCAACTAACCTCGTAACCTAGAGGTCTTGTGCACATGAAATCAATAAATACCTTAAATACATTAACAGCAAATGCATATTTCTGAGTTTTATTCATTTCTTCGTTAGTAGGAGTTTGGAAACAGGTTCCAAGCCATATCAAGAATACTAATATAATTTTTTATAACACTATTACTTCATCCTTCTCTCCATAGAAACTTTGGTGTATTCTTTTTTTCTTCAATAGACAAGTGATCAGTTTGAAAACAAAATCTGTTCATTCATTTTTGTTGAGAATGTTATTATGAATACAAATATGTAATTACCGAATTTTGTGTGAAATGTAAGAATGCATTGAGAAATTAATCAAATTAATTGCATGTAAAGACGTGCTGCTTAACTATATTCATAAACAACGCAGGTCCGGACTCTCAAGCTTGATGTTTTCCGGTGTCCCAAACCAGCCTCATCACATGACCTAGTAGAAGCACTGTGTTCTATGCCAAACCTGACTGACCTGACACTTGGAAGGTATCTCAATGAGAAGTTCTACTCTACATTAAAATCACAGGCCTCAGCAATACAGGTATGTGTGTCTTAATGTATATATACCTCAAAGGGCCATCGAAGCAAAAGAAAAGAGTATTAGTGATTATACAGTGCGTCCCAGAAAAAACGAAACCGAGAAGTATCGATGTTTTATCATAACTTAATCACAACCATAATTAATGAATGATACATATTTGGAAAGCTTAGAGTCTCTTCTTTCCTGTGATGCTACTCAGATGATGCATATTTCACGCATGAGTGATTAAAAGCAATTTGAAGGAAGGAAACCAAAAAGACATTTGGCGGGCGGTATCTGAATTTCGAAGAAAAATTCACATTTCTAGAAAGTTGAGTTTCTGCCCTTTCATATGACACCTCAATCAGTAAAAATGAGCGAGGAATAACAAAGTTCTGTTCGTTTAAAGTAGCCCTTACATTTTCATAATTTTAACAAACGAATTCGTTTTCACTGGGTGCCTGCCGTATCAATAAACAAAATTAACAAAAGACTTAACTCCGTTTCGTTGACAATCAGCCGTAGACGAGAGTCTTCATGCATGGCTGATTGTCAACAAAACGGAGTTAAGTCTTTTGTCAAATCTGCTTTTTTGCTACGGCAGGCACCCAGTGAAAACGAATTCGTTTGTTAAAATTATGAAAATGTAAGGGCTACTTTAAACGAACAGAACTTTGTTATTCCTCGCTCATTTTTACTGATTGAGGTGTCATATGAAAGGGCAGAAACTCAACTTTCTAGAAATGTGAATTTTTCTTCGAAATTCAGATACCGCCCGCCAAATGTCTTTTTGGTTTCCTTCCTTCAAATTGTTTTTAATCACTCATGCGTGAAATATGCATCACCTGAGTAGCATCAACTGAAAGAGGAGACTCTAAGCTTTCCAAATATGTATCATTCATTAATTATGGTTGTGATTAAGTTATGATAAAACATCGATACTTCTCGGTTTCGTTTTTTCTGGGACGCACTGTATGATGCACATGCATACATTTTTTAAATTGAAAACATACTTTAATTCTTAAAGGCCATTCATCAAACATTTAGTAATAGTCATGTAACATTAAAGGAAATCAAACTACACATATGCTAATCTACTTGAAATTCAAGTTTGTTTAAGATTTACATTGTTTTGATCAATAATAAATATCCAACCTTTTCCAAGTTTGATTGATATGATAAATATGTCATATAGTTTGTTAAGACGCTTTCAATAAAGGCTCGAATTTACCAAATTGTACAATAACAACAAACCTGACTACGGGGTCTTGTGCACATGAAATCCAGAGTTATGAACACATGTTAATACATTAAAGGTAATACAAAGTTTTGGCATGGGGTCATGAATTTGGTTCAAATGAACATATTGGAAGCATATGCGATTTTACAATATTTAATAATTGTTGGCACAGTTGAAATCTAGTCTAAAGTGATGAAATTGTAAATAAACTCTTTATGTTGTGTAGCTCCCTCTCAAGACTGATGATACTTTGGCTTTAAATCAATGTTTCTTGATTACAATCGACCGATTTGCTATTCCCGCTAGGAAATTATTCATTAAAACTGCATATTCTAAGATTCTCATGGTTGTAGCTACCATGGAATAGCCTTAGAAGTGTTTTAGGGGCTAAATTTTCTAGTGCTTATAAAAAATTCACAAGGGGGATCCTAATATAACAAAATTATAAAGACTATCGATCCAATTTTCAAAATTTCCCAAACCTTTGCATTTCCTTTAATAGCAAATGCATATTTCTGGGATCTTTTAATTTCAGTGTTAGAGGCTGTTCAGACCGGCAGCGAAGCGCGGTCTAGCGTGTGCTAGACCGCGCTATCTCTGCGGTGTGGAAGGTACAACCTCGTTTCGGTCCGCCCAACATCAAGCCATGGCGAGCCAAAACGGCGTGCCACTGGAGCACCTCTTGGGGATGGTCCACGAGAGATAGCGCGGTGTGCTAGATTGCGCTATCTCTGCCGGTGTGAACCCGAGCTACGATAGTACGCCACAAATAGCACGCAAATCTTTGACCGCTCTGACCTCATGACGTCCCACGTCATGGCAACAGGAGCTCTCAAAAAAAGGGGGTGCTATGATAGACCGCGCTCACTGCGGTGTGAATCCGGCGAATGCCAATGGGCGGACCGTGGGTCGCGCTACGATAGCGCAATCCACTGTCCGCCCACGGTTCCCGTGGTGTGAACAGCCTCTTAGTAGGAGTAGAACTTATCAATTCAAACACGTTGGAATCCCTATATAGAATACTTATATTATTAAAAAGCATTACTGTTGCTAAATCATCCTCTCCACAGAAACTTTTATTGTGTTATTTTTCTCAATAGACAAGAATTTATTTTGAAAATAAAATCTATTCAATCACTTTTTTTTAAATGTTATTCAAGTTCAAGTTCCAATTTATTGATCATGCACAAGGCAGTTACAGGGCATAATATTGTTTTCCGCCTGTTTCTTCAATTTATATAACATCAATTAACATGCATATATATCTATTTATACAAAGTACAAAATCAGGAATAAATACAACACACAATAGACATGAGTACAAAATGGTATACATATATGCTTTGGTATGGAAACATAATAACACAAAGTACAACCGTAGACATACCAGAGATCACTACTGGTGATATACGGTTAAATGGGCAGATTAACAAAGTATAAATAATTGTGCAGTACATCCATATATCCCTTAACTACTGATTCTGCAGCTAACAGTTTACAATAAGCAATTATGTCCTGAACCTGTCATTGTATAGTGTCATGGCACGTATGAGAAATGACCCCGGAATTGTGAATCTATCTATCTATCAGGCTATAGTTCATCCAGACGTTGGACAAAGCCCTCCTCATGAAATTTTCATTCTCTTCTGTCTCAAGCTGTCCTGGTCCAAGCGGCCGTTCCCATGTATGATGTTAGGTCATCTCTCCATCTTCTCTTCTGCCTTCCTCTTCTTCTCTTTCCCACCCTTGGTTGCCATTATGTTAAACGATTTGTCCTTCTATTGTCTTGCAGTCTTGCTACATGCCCAGCCCATCTCCACTTTGATTCTCTTACTTTCTCCATGATGTCTTTAACCTTTGTTTTCTGGCGTATGACTTTGTGGTTGATTTTGTCTCGCAGAGATAAATGCGACATCTTTCTCTCCATAGCTCTTTGAGTAGTCACAAGCTTCTGTTCTAGATCCTTTGTCAATGACCATGTTTCTGATCCATATGTCATAGTTGTTAGAATGCATTGGTTGAACATTCTTCTTCTTAGTGACATGGGTATGTTTTTATCGGTCAACATGTCTTTGTATCTTCCAAAGTTCATCCATCCTGCTTTTACTCTCATCATAACTTCTTCTTTTGTGGTGTCCTCCATTTTCAAAGTTTGTCCCAGATACTTGTAACTGCTCACTCTCTCTAACGTTCGACCTTCTATCTCGATGTTTTCATCTGTGTCGTAATTAGTCATATATGTAGTTTTCTCTTTGTGCATAGTTAGGCCAATACGTTTGCTCTCCCTGTTGAGACCTGTCAGCTGGTCTTCCATGTATTTGGTTGATGTTGAGATCAAGGCCACATCATCAGCAAATCTTAGATCAGTAAGCGTTTCCCCATCAATGTTTATTCCTCCATTTAAATGCGACTTTTTAAATACTTCCTCTATAGTGGCTGTGAATATCTTTGGAGATAATGTGTCTCCCTGTCGGACTCCCCTCTGGATCTTGACCTCCCTTGATACATCATTATCAATGTGAATTCTGGCTACTGCGTTGGTGTAAATATCTTCCAGGATGCGCACTTACCCTTCTTCAATGTTAATCTTTCGTAGGGCATCAAACATGTCTGTGTGTTCGATGGAATCAAACGCCTTCTGGTAGTCTACGAATCCGAGGCATAGTTGAAGTTGGTACTCATTTGCCTTCTCAATTAGTTGATTTATAGCTTGTAGGTGGTCTGTTGTTGAGAATCCAGCTCTAAACCCTGCTTGTTCTCTGGGTTGATTTGAGTCCAATCTATCTTTGATTCTATTTTGGATTACTTTGGTGAAGATCTTGTACAGATGAGATAGAAGGCTGATAGGGCCATAGTTTTTGACATCAGCTTTGTCACCTTTCTTGTATAAAAGAAATATTTTTCCCTCTTTCCAAGTGGTTGGAATCTGTTGCTTTTCCAATATCTGGTTGAATAGTTTCAGTAACTGTGTGATTGTCTCCTCCCCTCCTTGTTTGATAATATCACTTGTTATTTCGTCATTTCCCGGTGCCTTGTTATCCTTCATACTGTTTACAGTTTCCTCAACTTCTCTCTGTAGTATTGGCGGTATGTCTGATTTTCTGGATGAGATATCTATATGATCCTTCGGTTGTTTTTTCGTTGAACCATAAAGTTCCTGGTAGAAATCGGCGCATATTTCTAGCAGTTCCGATCTGTCAGAAGTTATATTTCCATCTTTTTTCTTCAGTTTGCTCATTCTGGAATTTTTGCTTGCCATCTTTTGTATTGTTTTTGGTCCCCTTCCGCTTTCTAGAGTTTCCAAAATGAGTTTAGAAGTTTTTCGTCTGTTTCTTTGGCGTCGTTTCTTTTTCACCAATTTGACTATTTCTGCATACTCCACTTTTTAGGTTGTTGTCTTGGATTCTTTCAGTCGTATTTCCTTTCTTCTTTGATCTAGTTCCTCTATTTCTTTGTCTTCTTCCGATCTTACTATCTTTCTTTTCTCAGTGGGGCTACAGATTTGGCTTCTTCCAGCATTGCTGATGTCACCATATCGCATCGCTCATCAATGTCCATATCCTCCAACTCTAATCCATCAAAGCGGTTGTGAAGCTTTAGTTGGAATTCTTCTTTCTTTCCCTTCAGCTTCATGATGTTAATCCGTGTTTTCCTCTTATTTTGAATGAATCTAAGCCTAGCTAGTTTCTTGTTGATGCTTATATTGACTCTTACCATTCTATGATCACTTGAAATATCTACATTGGTGATGACTTCACAGTTCTTGATTATCCCTCGCTGGTTACTAAGTATGAAATCTATCTGGTTTTTAGTAACTCCATTTGGACTCTCCCAGGTCCAGTAACGACTCTTGTGTTTCTTAAAGTATGTATTGGTCACTTTAAGTTTATGTTCCATTGCAAATTCTATCATCCTTTCACCTCTCCTGTTTCTTTCTCCGTAGTTGAATGATCCCATGATATTTTCTTCCCCTTTTTCACGTTGTCCGATTTTCGCGTTGAAGTCACCCATAAGTACTGTGTAGGTACCCGAATTGTCTGTAATGGCCTTATTGATATCTTCATAGAATTCCCCCACTGTTATATCATCATAATCACTTATGGGTGCATAAACTTGTATGATGCACATTTCATCCTTTCCCGTCAATTGTATTTTCATGGCTGCTACCCTGTTTGAATAGCTTTTAACTTCTTTCACATAGTCCTTAAATTTGTTATGGATTAAAAATCCAATTCCTTTTGCATTTTTGTCATCCTCTGTTTTTCCCCTGTTGTAGAGCCATGTGCCTTCTTTAAGTTCTGTTAATCCTTCTCGTCTCTTCGTTTCAGCAAGCCCGATGACGTCCCATTTGAATCCCTCTAGTTCATGCAACAAACTTTCTAAACTTTCCTCGGTTCTCAAGGTTCTAACATTGTATGTACAAATATTTAGTTCAGATTTTTGGCCAGTTTTATTGCATCCCTCCATCTTACAGCTTCGATTTGGCTTTGACTCCAAAACTTCATCAAAAGAATCCTCTTCAATGCGTTTACTGGTCAATTTGCAACTCTGAGTGTTGCGCCCGTTACGGCCATGGGCTTTACGGCCTCCTTTAAGTTGTCTTTCCATAATTGTCATGAGGGTTTTTTGCCATATACTGACGCGCTGGCAAGGCGTGTTGTCAGTAGGGGAAGCAACTGTTGAATGTAGTGAACATATCTGCAGTCTGCAGTCCTCCCACCCATGCACGTCGCTGGTTGTACTCGTCTACGGCACTACGGTAGCAGTTTGTTTAGATCTTCCACAAACCGGCCAGACATATACAAACCGGCCAGACATATTGTGAATACATCTATGTTATTAATAGAATTTGTGTGAAAATACAAGAATAAAGTAAGAAATTATTAAATAAACCATATGCGTATATAGACATGTTGCTTAACTGTATTCTCAAACAATGCAGATCAGGAATCTCACAATTTTGGATAGAAAAAGTTTCAAACCAGCCTCATCACATCACCTAGTAGAAGCAATTTGTTCTATGCCAATCCTGACTGACCTGACACTTGGAAAGGATCTCAATGAGGAGTTCTACTCTACACTGAAAGCAAAGGCATCATTCATACAGGTATGTGTCCTAATGTAAATTTCATTGAGGGTCATAATTGTATTACCAAAACTGCAGTAGTAGTTATATGATGCACATGCTAAAATGTTTTTTTCCAAGCAGGAATAATGTAGACCCCTACAGTAACATTAGTACAGATGGATTTCACACATGATGCCTGTCTGTATCGGAGCATATACAGCACCCCCGATTTGTCTTGCCTGCATAGCAAAAGCGAGACATAGGCGCCGATTTTCAGGTGGCGGCGTTGGTATGTCAACTTTTTATATAATTTTGAAAGTATAAGTTCTTATTCAATGAGAATTGGTCTAAAGGGTAACCAAGTATCCCCAATCATGTGAGTAGAATTTGAGGTCACAAAGTCAAGCTCAAAGGTCGTTTCAGGTGAAAAAAAATTAGACTATGTTGCGACATCAACGTCAAAACTTAACCTAAGGTTAAATGGATCGTTTAACAATGTTAAATCTGAGATTCACGGCCCTACGTGTTCTCAGTGTCTGTGATATGGTGTTATATTGAAGCCCTAAAAAACTGTGCTTTAAAATGATCAAGAAGTGCCTCAAAAAAGGTAAAATCCTTTGACCAGTTTTTACCATACTCGTTTTCCCTAGACTGTAGTGTTATGAAAACCGTTTAGCAAACGCAAAATTTGATTTCGATTTTCAATCATAAATATCTTGATAATCAGACAGGCGATCAGCGTGTAAAAGTCATGGGGTTCCTGACTGACCTAAAGGTTTATAATTATCATTTCAGCATGAGTTAAATCAAGGATTTTTTTAAAGGGTCTAAAACAAAATTCCTGGATCTCTTTACGATTTTGAATTGTTATCATAATCATGAAAGTATACATTCCTATTCCATGAAACTTGAACATAAGGGTTACCAAGTATCATCAAGCATTTGAATAGTCTTTTAGGTGACAAAGTCAAGGTCAAAGGTCATTTCAGGTCTGCACACTTAGACTTTGCTGTGGTAAGGGTTATCAAGTATCACAAATCATATGACACAATTTCCAGGTCACAGAGGCAAGGTCAAGGGTAATTTTTGGTCAGTAGACTTGGATTATGTTTTCACAACTTAACATAAGAATTAATAAATCAATATGTGTTATTGGTTCATATTTAATGGAAGTTATCAATCGTGGTACAAATAATAGTTAATCATTATTACGATGATTCTTAGTCAATATTCACTACAAAATGCTGATTATATTCAGACGATTTCATGTTGGTGGCCTGCTAATGAGCCACCTGCCTATAAATCATGACATAAACTCAATTTTTCATTATATCGAATTATGTAATGCAGGTGAGACTGCCAAGCCCCATGTGTATGTTTAGTTGTTAAAAAAGTGTGGATAATACAACGTTAATTACGGTAACTATATTCACAATAATGCAGGTCCAGACTCTCAAGATTGTCAATGAGAAGAGTCCGACACAAGCCTCATCACAACACCTAGTTAAAGCACTGTGTTCTATGCCAAACTTGTCTGACCTGACACTTGAAAGGAATCTTAATGAGGAGTTCTATTCTACATTGAGAGCAAATGCCTCGTCCATACAGGTATGTGTGTCCTACTGTCAATGTCATGGAGAGTCATTGATTGACAGAAACGGCAGTAATGATTATATGGTGCACATGATTATATTTATTTTTTCGACCACCCTTTTTCAAAGGCCATTCACTTGTATATTAGAACAGTTATGAAACATGGAATGAACAAATTAGCAAACTACACATGTGCTTATTCAATTGAAATTAAATGGTGTATAATATTGACCTTGTTTTGATCAATCATCAATAAACAATCTTTTCCAAATTTGATTGATATTAAAAATCTGTCATATATCTTTTTAAGAGCCAATTTTAATGAAGGCTTAAATTTGCCAAACTGTACCATAGCTACAAACCTTCTGACTTGTGCACATAAAATCCAGGATTATGAATATATTAAATACCAAGTGCATATTTCTGGGATCTTTTAATGTCAGTAAGAGTATGACTTATCAATGCAAACAAGTCGGAAGCCCTATAAAGAATACTTATATGATTGAGAAGCATCACTGTTACTAAATCATCCTCTCCACAGAAACTTTGTTGTTATTTTCCTCTATAGACAAGAATTTATTTTGAACATAAAATCTCTAGTTTCAATCATTTTTGTTGAGAAAATTATTGTGAATACAACTAAGTAATGAATGTACTTTGTTTTAAATGTAGGAATACAATGAGAAAGTAGTAAATAAAACACATGCGTGAAAAGATGAGTTGCCTAACTATTTTCACAAACATTGCAGGTTCAGACTCTCAAGATTGTTGCTGACAAGAGTCCCACGCGAGCCTCTTCACATCAACTAGCAGAAGCACTGTGTTCTATGCCAAACCTTGTTGACCTGACACTTGAAATGGATCCCAATGAAGATTTCTTCTCTACACTGAAAGCAAAGGCACCTTCCATACAGGTACGTGCCTTAATGTAAATTTCATGGAAGGTTATTGATTGACAAAAATAGCAGTAATAGTTATATGGTGCACATGTCATGAAACATGGAATGAAAGTAAATTGGACATGTGCTTATTAAATGTTGTACAAGATTGACATTGTTTTGATAAATAATCAATATACAACCTTTCCTAAGTTTGATTGATGTGAAAAATATGTCATATAGTCTTTTGAGAGCCAATTTTGTAAAGGCTTGAATTTACCAAACTGTACCATACAAACGAGCCTCCTGACTTTATAGGTGTCTTGTGCATATGAAATCCACAGTTATGAATACATTAATAGCGAATGCATTTTTCTAGGATCGTTTCATTTTAATGTTAGTAGGAGTACGACATATCACTGCAAACAGGTTGGAAGCCCTCTAAAGAATACATATAGTACTTTAAAAGGAATCAATATAATATCCTCTCCACAGAAACTTTGTTGTGTTATTTGTCTCCAAAGACAAGAATTTAATATTAAAATATGATCTATGCAAGCATTTTTGTTGAGGATCCCAATAATCTTTTTTACTCTACACTGTTATTGTAAATACAATTAAGTAATTAATGGAATCTGTTTTAAATTTAGGAATACAATTGGAAATTATGGAATAAAAACTATGTGTATAGATAAGTTACTTAACTACATTCACAAACAATGCAGGTCCAGACTCTCAAGCTTGATGTTCTCCGGTTTCCCACACAAGCCTCATCGCATTACCTAGCAGAAGCACTTTGTTCTATGCCAAACCTGACTGAACTGACCATTGGAAAGACTCTCAATGAGGAGTTCTACTCTACATTGAGAGCAAATGCCTCATCCATACAGGTATGTGTGTCCCAATTTCAATGTCATGGAGAGTAGTTGATTGACAGAAACAGCAGTAATGATTATATGGTGCACATGTAGAGGTGTCATGGTCGAGTGGATTTGTTACCGGACTAGATCACAAGGTCCAGGGTTCGAGTCCTGACGCAGGACTAATGTCCTTTGGCACGACATTATTCTACATTTGCCACACTTGATCCATGTGAGGTAAATGGGTACCTGGCATGAATAATTCCTTGAAATGCTAGAGCGCCAGAATTGCAGCAAAGCTAAATCCGGGGCAATAATTTCTGCTTTGGAAGCGCAAAGAGACCAATATTATTATCCCTCGCCGACGTAGTCGGAGGGGATGTAGTAACCCTGGCGTCCATCTGTCGGTCCTTCCGTCCGTCCTTCCGTAACAAATCTGGTTCCTGATTCATAACTTTAGAAATGTTTGAAGGACTTCAATGTAATTTGACATGAAGGAACATGGTATTAAAACACAGCCTAAGTTTGAATCCAGAGTATGTAGGTCAAAGTTTATAGCTCATTGAATATGTGAATCTGGTTTCTGTTCGATAACTTTGGTAATGTTTGACGGATTTTAATGAAATTTGATATGTTATCACAATGAGTCTCAGTAAGGCCTATGAAGTCGAAGAGGGAATTTTTTAACAAATACACAAACAATTTCACAAACATCTCCAATACGAGCGCCTCTGAATGTTTTGCACTTAATGGGTCCTCTTGATAGCCTCGAGGGGTTGATGTCCTTTACCTTGGAATCACCAACAATCAAAATATCGGTTGAATGGGCATTCTGAGTGACCATTGATGCTCTCAGGAGCTGATGTCTTGCTTTGTAGTCTCGTAATTGATCATCTATTGTAAGGCTATTAGGTTCATTACAGTGCTGATCTTTCTCTGTGCTTGCGTCAGAATCGATTTGAGCTTTATCTGTTGTCGTTTGATTAGCTGATTTAGAGCCCTTTGTTGATGAGATGATGCCATATAGACGGTTTCATTCAAAACCTGGAGTTGGTTTTGAACAGATTCCAAAGTAGTTGTGATTGTACCACAGGTCTTGCAATTGTTTCATTCTGTTCATCTTCAATCCTCCCTTCTTCTGTTTGTGTAGATTTGTTTGGGACGCCATGGCGGGAAATTTGGGGTTATCCGCACCATCTTGGGCCTGTGTATCACTTGGTACCGGGTAGTCATATATGGTAACAAAATGTTCACAGATAAACTTGTCATGATGAGGTAAAATATGACACAATAAGTCTGTAACATAGTCTATACGGTTTTATCCACCATGTTTTCCATAGCGTTCGTATGAAATGTGAAGATGTTGTATGGCTATACGTAGACCAACAGTAGTTATATAATTCAGAAGTTTGTAACAAAACTCTCAGCTCCTGGATTGCCGGCTTGGGTATTCAACTTTAATTGTGTCATTGCGTCCTACAGTGTTGTTATACTAGTACATAAAAGTCTCTCAATAAAAGTCTCTTAAGAAAATACAGTGATCACAATTACATGCATATATAAGCTCACCCCATCATAAAATGTCACAGGTGGGACTAAGACTCTAGTCCGGCATCAAACTGTCTATATACACCAGGTTCACAACATCACAAATTGCACAAGAAAACACAAAATAACAGTAGTACATCTGCATCCAAGTTAATTTGGTGTTTCCACAGTGATATTTCACTTTGGAACAATATAAAAGTATATAAATAGACGGAATATAGCAGACGTATAACAGACGTACGTGCGTGATTGCCTATCGTGTCATCGCACCCATGACCCAAGGCTCATGGGCAGGACCCGGGTACCCAGTCCACCTTGTTTTTGCTTTCTGTAGGTTGCCCTTTTTTGTGAGTGCCCCCTTAATTTTGAAGCAGGGGAAAAAATATTTAAAAAATTGAGGGGGCTACTTTTCAAGTTTGCTTGCATTAAAATTACACTCTTTAATTTGTTTTGCATTGAACTCTATGCAAAGTTTTTGGGGCTCGTTGATGACTTTCAGGGGCTCTTTTGGGGGGCTAATTTGCCCCGAGCCCCATGTTTTTTTCCATGTTTTGAAGGATGCTTCTCCACCCCTATTTTATTTAATTATTAAAAAAGGTAACATTCAATTCATATTAGTTCATTGCGTTAATAACTGAAAATTGAGTTTATTTTATTAAAATAGTTCCTTCCGTGGGAGGGGAACCCCTCCATATATACCCTTCCCCTACACTTTCCCCCATAAGCTCTCTGTTCCCTTGTAGAAAATATTTGGGTCTTAAGACTATCAGAGTTGGAACTTCTAAACAAGATGGAAATAGAAAATTCCATATTTTTCATCTGAGAATTACAAAATTTGCCATCTATGAGGTATATATGCAATCACATAGACAGAAAAGGAGACAGTCAGCAAAGATTCACCCAAGGATGAAGTGATTAGATTTCAGGGTGAAAAGTCAAAGTTAAAGTTACAGAGCCATAAATGGTAAAAATCACATGAATTTATTGTTACTATGATCTATAAACGATTTATACAAACCTTGGCTTAAGTATGTATATACCTGTAAGGATAAACTGATTAGATTGGAGTGTAAGAGATCAAAGGTGAATGATGACAGGGCCATAAACTGTTACAAAGCCCAGAAAATACCTTATTAGTCTAGAAATGAACAAAACATTAACCAGTTTCAACCAAACAAGGCACAGGTATGTGTGAGCATGAAAACAGTTTTGGTTTGTGAGGTCATATTATGGTAAAGGGCACAGGGTCATTGATCATTGAACATACATGTATGGGGAGTCATATCGGAGACGCAGTCACATTCATCTTGTTAATTCTGCATTGTGAACATTGCATATGGGTAAATGTCTATTTTGGATGTGCACAGTGCAATAATTCTTGACGCTGCACAGTCACCAATGGTTACATTTGATAAATCTAGCATCAAAGATGCACAAGATTCTAGGCTATTATGTATAAGTCTTGACAGATCTTGCAAATTAATTATTCTCTAACACATTGCTTACAGGAAAGGAGGCAAATTCCACCCACCGAGCCCTTTTAGGGTTTAATCGTAAAAATAATGCTCTTCGGTTCTCTGTTGTTCTCTGATCCCCTAATATTTTTAGAAAAAAGTATAAAGATATGTCTAAGAGGTTTTAAAAAAAATATTGACTTTGATACCATATTCCATTACTACTGCTATAGTGCATACCACTTCCAGTACTTATACAGTAAAACTACCACTATTATTGATACACAGTTATTTATGAAATTGCAATATGTATTGGATCAATTTCTTTTTGATTTTTTGGGAAATCTCCTGCACAAAATTTGTCTTACTCTAGCTACTTTAGATTCTCCATACTTATTTGTATGCCTCCGTTACAAAGTAGCCGGAGGCATTATGTTTTCGGGTTGTCCGTCCGTCCGTACGTCCCGTTCTCGTGATCGCGTTATCTGAAAAACCGATTGATGGATTCCTGCCAAACTTTGATCATGTATGTTTCTTGCAGAGCTGATGAACTGATTCGATTTTGGGGTCACGAGGTCAAAGGTCAAAGGTCACAGGGCTCATTATATATGTAAAACGAGCTTGTGATCGCGTTATCTCAAGAACCGATTGATGGATTTCTGCCAAACTTTGATCATGTATGTATCTTGCAGAGCCAATGAACTGAGTAGATCAAAGATCAAAGGGTCATATATGTATATGAGAAATTACTTGTAATCACGATATTCTGAGAACCTGTTAATGGATTACAATGAAACTTGAATTTGAAAAATTTCTTCTGTTTTGGTTTGTAAACTTGCTCTATGACGGAGGCATCATTTTCAACTGCGCGCAGTCGAAGTTCCATCTAGTTTCTTCTTATTTTCATTTTGTTTAAAGGTACCCATGTACCGTTTCGTGCTGCGCCAAAATTCAATCAGTTTAATTATGGCCAATACACGAATTGGGTTATTTATTTATGTAGACAAATGCCCTTTATAGCTCTTTTTATGTACCGGTATGTTATTCCCAAAGAAAAGAAAGAAGTCATTCAGTCACTCTATAATGTCTGACAGTGAAGTCTAGAAAGTAAACAGGTTTTCTTGCATAATTTGAATACTAGGACACTTTTAATTTTCACAGATAGGACATACATGACATATTCATAATTCCTCCAGAATTCTCCAGAATTTTATGTTGGCTACACAAGGGATACACTACCTTTTAATAAGGGATGTAACTGTAGCTCTTGAGTGTATATTCCCCAAGAAAATAGATTATATGCCAAAATGAAATAGATCCACTTGAAACTGATACAAGGTTTACAAGCAATGTTGCTGTTATATGTTACAGGGTTGTTTTCCTCAGATCAAGATGGGAAACCTCAGGTTCAATGGAATAATTGCTCATGACTTGGACTCACTTCTTCAAACCCTCACAAGTTTGCAAAGGTCAGTACAGTAAATGTGATTTCCAAAAAAATAATCAGACAACAGCATGTAGACTTTTCACGAGTAGTGCTATATAGAAACAATATAAAGAGCCTTTAATGTAATACAAAAAGATACAATGATGATATATATATACCCCAGTAATTTAAGTTTTCTTGTCTGTCAGAAATAAATATTCAGTAACAGCTCAAGATCACTTGAACTCATTTCTTCACACCCTCACACTTTTGCAAAGGTCTGTACAGTTAATGTGATTGAAACAAATACAATTCTGATAACAGCATGCAGACTTTTCACGAGTGGTGCTATATAAAAACAATATAAAAAGCCCCCTAAGGAAAGTGATATGCAATGATGAATACAACTGATACACCTAGCCTCAACTTAAAATAAGATTTCATGTCGGACAGAGCTAAATGTGCAGTAACAGCTTTATTGTATATGATAGAAATGCACATTTTAATGATATATAAGTAGCTCCAACCAGAAATTTTACAATTTTATTTGTACTGAGTTTACCTCTGCCCACCAAATGTGGTGCCGAAGGGTTGCCCGTCGGTACATCCCTCTGCCCTTCACTTTCTCGTTATCGCGATATCCCTAGAACTTCTAGAGATATGAGGCTCAAACATGTTGATAATAACTAGGTATTACCGTAGGAAGGCAGTCTGATCAGATTTGGGGTTATTTTAGGTCAAAGGTCACAGGTAAATTTCTGAAATTCTAGATATTAGCCTTGATTGCAACGTATAAAAAAACACTAGAGATACAAGGCTCGGCAAACTTGGCGATACGTTTTGGATGAATAGGTAAAAGCTAGGTCAGGTCGCGAGTGCCAATTGAATATTCAAATATTAACCCCCGACCGAACAGATAGTAATAATCGTGAAGTGCCTTAAAAGCTCCCCCCCCCCCCCCAGGCAGTTTCAAAATAGTCAAGGCTAGATAGGGTTAAAGGTAATACAAAGTTTTGGTATGGGGCCATGAATTAGGTTCAATGAACATATTGGAATCATATGCGATCCTACAATATTCAGAGATCGTTGTCGCGGTTGAAATCGAGTCTAAAATTATGAAATTGTAAATAATACAGTCTTTATGTAGTATAGCTCCCTCTCACGGTCAAGATATTAATTAAGCTATAAAAGAATGTTTCGTGACTAAAATCGACCAATTAGTTTTCACGTTTGGAATTTATATATCACAACTACATATTCTGAGATTTTCATGGTCGCAGCTACCATTTTACGGCCGTATGCGCTATTTGAAATTTATCAAAATTTACTGGGAGCACCAGTAAATTTTTATATTTAATTTTTCTCGAAAACAGAAGTGTTTTAGGGGCTAAATTTTCTAGTGCTTATAATTCATCCACAGGGGCATCCGAATATATCAAAATTGTAAACAATCACTATCCACCCAATTTTCAAAATTCCTAAAACTTTGTATTGCCTTTAAGGTATAAGCTGTGAATATTCTCTTTTGCATATTTGTAGCAAAAGTAGTTAACAAATATTGTTACTTTTTAGAATGTCTCTTCGAGAATCGGGGATATCACAACCATCATACCACCCTCAACAGCAACCCATGGGTGATGTACACTATCCAGGAAGGACATTTCCACCATCAGACTACCCTCAACAGCAACCCATGGATGATGTACACTCTCGAAGAAGGACAGTACCCTCATTAGACTACCTTCAACAGCATGTTGGCAATACATCAGAAACTGTATTTCAACTCTCTCAGACACATAGTGAAGGTGGCAGTAGTCGGAGCAGGCCTGACAAGAGGCAAGCTCCCTGTACTCAGTCAAGGGATCCACAGGATGATCCTGAAATTCCAGAGAAGCAACCAAAGTATGATGTCTAGTTCTATGGTATCAAGCCATGACACTCCTGGCGCTCAAACATTATTACCCTGGTCCTCAAACATTATTAGCCTGGTCCTAGGTGATGGCCAAATATGTAGTGCTTTGACATATCGGGTGCCCATGTATATCTGGGTGGAGATCGAGTGGCAAATGTTGATTAATGGCTTGTCCAGGATATTTGTGAACTAGACAGTTTATATAGTGCATGTAGTATTGTAGTTTTAGGTGATTTGCATGCAATGTATGAAATACCACTCAACTTCCACAAAGGGAGTTATGAGTATAAGTATGTAATATTTCAAATTATCTTATCAAAATGTCACTGTATTTTTCAATGCCATTGTACATGTTCAATAAAAATATAATTAAGTCGAATCAAAATTAACTTGTGAATTGTTTCAAGAAATGACCCAGATATTGAGAGCCATATTGCTCTAGTTATCTTGTCAATGAACTTGATACTCAATATGATAGCTGAGAACTAGCTTTCTCTGGTAAGGGTGTATGGATATAGACCTGAATATCATTGTAACATTTTGTTGGACATGTATAATTATTTGTAAATTTAGAATTACATCCAGTTCTGTTTTTTAAAATCCATTTGAGGAAATATTTTTCAGGATTTTCTTCACATCATTCCCATGTTTTTGTAAATATGCTGCTATAATATTAAGATACTTATTAATTTTGTCAATGTTACACGCCTGAGTTATCAGTGAAATATTTCAGTTGACATGGATTATTGTGTATACATGTTATATCTACATTCACCAGTACTATATAATAAAATCCAGTTGAGGAATATTTTCCAGGATTTTCTTTGCATCATTCCAGTGTTTGTGTAAATATGCTGCTATCATTTATGTCTCTTTTTTCAATGTAATATGCCTGAGTTATCAGTGAAATATTTAATTTGACATAGATTATTGTTTGTAAGACCAGTCCTTATATAATATTATGATAAATTCATTTGACGAAAATTTTCCAGGATTTTCTTTACATTATTCAAATGTACATGTAAATATGCCACTGTAATAATGTATGATACATGTTTGTTATAATTATATTCATTACTGGATTTAAATAATGTTGATGATATATATTCTAGGCTTTTCTTCGCCTCATTATGATTATGCATTAGTAAAATACATGTATATTTTGAACTTGTATGTTTGCCATATGGGGCCAGTCACCACGAAATGAGTCCAGTGTCGCATTAGGCTCAATCGTAGTAATAGCGATGTATAGTGTGTATGTACTGAAAATTGACCCACCTACCACATTTAAGATTTTTCCAAAAATCGACTTATTAATGTCTTGTAGTTTATGTCCCCAGAGCTTAGGTCACGAAAATATCTCCTTCTAACATTTTTTGGCAAATAATATAGGCTATGTTACGCATCATTAACTTTTCATCTAATTATATCAAAACTGGGTAATCCCATTGTTTATAAAGTCCAATTAGGTTTTTGTTCATATTTCTGGATATAATTTATCAATTTTAATGTGTGACCCCTTAATTTAAAGCTTACTTAATGTAGATTCATATAATACTTAAAAACAGGAATAAAAATTTTGACCAACTGGACTCATTTCGTGGTGACAGGCCCCATATATATTTATACCTGCCTTGTAAATAAGTTTTATATTTTAGTAAGTTTGCATTCCTGATTGGATTATAAGATACGAACATAGATAGAACTCTTATGAGCATTCCGTTACCTTGCCTTTTCATCACCATTGTCTTCTGATTAAGTGATGTCATTTTTTTATAATCCACTCTGATTTTCATAATAGACAATGCGAATCAATCAGATCTGTGAGTTAACTCAAAATTATGTCATGCAAAAGGATGTACTGAATAGGTCCTTCTATGTATATTGGATGATACATATACATACATATATATATTCTATGCAAATGTGATTTACAAAGTTTTGGTATGGGGTCATGAATTCGGTTCAAATTAAAATATTGGAAGCATATGCGTTCCTTCAATATTCATTGGTCGTTGTCACGGTTGAAATCGAGTCGGAAGTTATGAAATTATAAATAATAAACTCTCTATGTTGTATAGCTCCCTCTCAAGGTCAAGATATTAATTTATCTATGAAACAATGTTTCTTGACTAAAATCGACCGATTAGCTATTCCCGTTTGGAAATTATATATCACAACTACACATTCTGAGATTTTCATGGTCGCAGCTACCATTGTACGGCCATAGGCGCTTTTTGAGATTTATCAAAATTTACCGGGAGCACTGGTAAATTTTTATATTCAATTTTTCTCGTAAACCGAAGTGTTTTAGGGGCTAAATTTTCTAGTGCTTATAATACATCCACATGGGCATCCAAATATATTAAAATTGTACAGATTCACTATCCACCCAATTTTCAAAATTTCCCAAAACTTTGTATTACCTTTAATTGATAGATGTGGGTTAGCAATATACATCTACTGCATCAATATTGTATACGTCATAATAGGCCATTTTTGTAATGCAACCAAAATATAAAAATACAATTTTAGTTTTTAGTGATAATTTGATATATGCTCTTCAACATTCAACTGCTGTTTTCATGTGATTGTATTTTAGTGCAAAAAAAATATCAGGTAAGCCAATAACCAGACCGGAAGTAAATAAGTTTGGTCCAAAATTACCACAAAAAACAGTAAAAATTGACCTCTGGACGTAACTGACAGGGTACTAATGTGTTTGCTGCCATCTATTGGCCTAGTAGGGCCAGGGCATTTGTGTTAATGCTAAGATAGCTCATGGACGCACTCTAGTGGAACTAAACTCGCGATCGAAGGTCAATTTATCCCATGTTGGATCAAATTTATTTTTGGAAACTGTTTGAAATAACTATCTCTGAATTAGAAATTTTAGACAAAAAATACTATAACTTGAAAAATATTCATCAGAATTATTTTAAAATTGGCAGTTACTTATACAACAAACAATACTATGATGGTTTTTGCACATACATACCTCACAAAAAATCATTTTAATTTCTGTTTTTCTTAGAAATATTATCATTTTATGTAAATGATGAAAATTATACAAATGGTGTTGTAGGATTGTTGTGCATAACATATGTTCTATCGAAATCAGAATATCAAGTGCCTTGATGATTGTAATTACAATTACGGTAGTACAGAGAACAAGCACTACAATATTTTTTGAATATTCATGTCCTTGAGAAATTTACATATAATTTGCATATTTAATTATGAGATAAATAATTTGTTTCAAAACGATTTAGATTTAGATTCTCCATTAATTATCTCACCAGCTTTCTAGAAATATATGGTTTATAGGAGTTTACTTTATCAAGTTATGATTTATCAAAATTCATTATCAACTTGTATTTCACTGTATTTTACCCTCAAATGCATTTAAAGCTAGGAATTATTTCAAAATAATTGCATTTCAGTAATCAGAATGGAAATTGCATACCGGTCATATAATGTGTTGTTTTGTTGGGCAAGTCGTAATGTAATTAATTGTCTTACCTTGTAACAACTAATGTATGCAATTTGAATTCTGGCTATTGAGATTATATTCATAACAGGTGAATGAAATAATTTGTATTGACACACTTAAATTTGGTTATGGCCTATTGATGTGATTGTCATATAGCAGTCATGATTCTAAATTAAATAAACAAGGACGATTTAATATACTTCTGAATCTCTAATCTATTTTGTCTGATGTGAAATCTAGGAGAGACATGGGAAGTAGATGAGAGAGAGAGAGAGAGAGAGCGTGAAAGGGAGAGAAAGAGAGAGAGAGAGAGAAGTGGGCTAGAGAGGGTGGGAGAGATGAAATAAACAGACACACGTAACTTTTTATAAATGTAATGCTTCCTTGGAGAAATTTTAATTATTAAATACTATTTGTGGCTTCCACCCAGTAAATAAGATCGATTGATCGATCTGTATCAATAAGGTCGATTAATCGACCTGTATTGAAAAACACAAGTCAGAAAAAATCTTGGAACCAGCGGGATTTCATCTTCTTCAAATCCCGCTGGTTCCAAGATTTTTTCTGACTTGTTTACTGGGTGGAAGCCACAAATATATTTAATAAAAGACACACGTAAGTTTCAATGGGATCGAGTGAGCAACAAAAACAAAAATACAAAGGATCCGAGAAAAGGGAGATGCCATAAAAAGAAAGGGGGATTAAAGAAATTAGCAAAGGAGAGAGCATAGGCAATGGTGATAGCTAGATGAGTTTGGAGGAAGACTAAATGAGAAGAGCTAGGGACCAGAGAAAGGCAGAAAGAAGATGAAATCAAAAGGCGGTTCATTACAAAAAAAAATATATATATATATATAGAGAGCATATGGGAAATGGTGATGTACGTTAACGTAGCTGATATGGAGGCCGGAGACTAAATGAGAATATTTTTAAAAAAAGGTAGAGAGAGCTAGAGAGAGCTAGAGAGAGGAAATATTCAATATAGCTAGATATGAAGATGAAAGTATACTCACCCTGAAATTAGTTTACACCATAAGATTTTTATTTCTTCGAAAATCAGTTCGTAGACATGATATGCTGAGTGCACCGACAATGTTGTTCCTTGACCCTTGATTCGTGATGAACAGTTGAAATTGTATTTAAAACGGCAGAGCCAGCGTAGGGCTGGCCTATACACATCATAACATGTAAGTTTAAACGTTTTTTCTGTTTTTTGAATCTATTTGGACATTAAAAGCAAAATTTTTCTTTATAGTGTATAATTTGCTTTCTATTATTAAAGTAACATACAGTACGGTTAGCCGATATGATCATATTATGATTGGTTTCCTTTGCTAGTTCCGCCAGCATTGTCCCACTAACTTGATTTTGTGTGTTGTTGCGTGTGAGTGTTCGTTTGATTCATCACTTGACTTGTTGTCAGTATCATTTGTGCAAAGAAACTTTCTAAGAAAGCTCCATGAATTGCCGTATTATCAACTTTATTTCTTCTTCTTGGTCTTCTCTCATTTATTTTTGTCATGACTCAGTCTAGACTTTAGACCCTATATTTTTAGTTCTTATTTTTATTTCTTTGAAAATTTGCCTTTTTTAAAAATCCATGTTCATGATTTTTTTCTTTTTTTTTCCTTCTCTCTTCTCTTCTTTTTCACATTTTATTCAGCACTTGAAGGCCTTTGTTCTTTTTGTACTTCTTATTTTCTTCATAAGTATAGCCATGTTTTTGTTATTGCCATCTTTGCTTTACTTTGATTTAATCAAGTAATGTTACATGATCTTTTCTTCAAATTTATTTAATCTTGTTTATTTTGATGAAGATCTAGATCTAGCCTAATTTAATCGAATGTAAAAGATATGTTTCTGAATCTGTTCACAGAAGCTCTTTTAGGATTGGAATATGGTGAATGTGCAGTTTTATCAGAGAGGTAATAAAGAAGAACTATTTTACTGCCCCGGCCTGCCTGCCTGCTGTGTATTTTTTTCAGTTGTTTTTTTAATATCATAAATATAAGATTGACTTCACGTCTTCACGACATGTTATTTTTTAACTCTTGCTTTCTAATTTTTAACTCTTGCTTTTTAATTTTTAACTCTTGCTTTTTAATTTTTTAACTCTTGCTTTTTAATGTACCAAATGTGGCAGTTCTTACAGGTATGCTGCATCAATACTTTGCCAATTAAAGTTTGATCTATTTTCAGCAAATAAAAACAAATATGCAAAGTCTACCTGACCCAAGTCAGGCTTGTCAGGATCGGGAAGGCAACTGATGACTGCTGCCGTCTGTGTCGGGCAGAGCGAGAGGATGTTGAGCATCTTGTTGCAACTTGCCCAGCCCTATCATCTGTGCGTCAAGACCTTATTAATCGTATTAAGGATAACCTCAACGCAAAGCAGTTTGCTCAATACTTCGAGTCTGCGCCTGCGCTGTTCTTGGAGTCAGTGCTCTTTCTCCCTGCTGGGCACATCAGCAGTAGTGCCAAAACACAGCTGCATACACTTATCCTTTATTTTATTCGCAACCTTCACACAACCCGTCAAAATCTACTTAACGACCTATAGAAAGCAATTTATGTAACTTCGGCAGACTCACAGTGCCGCCGATCTCCGACCTGAGCGGAGGAAGGATACAAGAGAGAGATAGCATTTGCAATGTCATTTTTTTATTTTCATTGTTTACAGAGTAGGGGGAAAAGATGACTCATTTGAGTAGGAAAACAGCAGACATGGAGTCTAAGAGAGATGGCGCTGACTTAACCTTTGAACCTTGCATCCTCGGCAAGGCAAAAGTGTGGCTCCCTGTTGATCTCATAGAAGATGTGAGTAGAAATATATTCAGCTACTTAAAGACCTACATCAAGTTGACTATTTTTGTCGTTTGATTTTGATTGATATTGAGTTTATTTGTCATCTCTTTGGTGATGTCAAATTGTCAAAATATCACTATAAACAGGTTTTGTTTTGTTCTACATAGTCATCCTTTTCCGGTAACTTATAGACAGACTTATAACCAGAAAGGTGTCTGGGCTTCCAAAAGACTCACTGAACAAAAGACTCGCTAAAGAATAATTTAACAGAGCCCCTTTGTTAAAAAACGCCTTACTTTTTTCATTATGGACACCCAAATTTGAATTGCTGGCTAAAAGCCTGCTTCCTGAAATTGTATTTTTAAAGGAGAATCCAACATTGATAGCAAACTACTCTGAAGAAAAGCAGAACAATTCTGATTAGTAGACCGGTGAGAGTTTTGAATGAAATCAGACAAAACATAAAAAAGTATGAATTTTAAAATATTTGATCACTAAAGGTATAGGCTCTTCAAATTGGATGAATCAGTAATGTGTCTGTGATGTCGTGGCAGACAGCTTTCTTATATGTTCCAACACACAAAATGGCTAATATTTTGATTTTTCTAAAATGAAAGACTCGGGGAGAGTCATTTCTCTCTAGAGGATCTAGATAATAATATGCTATCAAAGGGAGAAGGCACTAATAGGAGAAAAGCAGAAAATAAATGATTTTCATGTACTGGGCAATCAGGAGAGTTATATGCGACTTGGGTTGCGTTTATCTAGGAAATTTTTGGCTAGAATCAGGTTTCTCAAACGTCTTTCAGGCAAATTTAGAAGTAGATAAACGCAAAGCCTTTTTCAAACGTCTTTAGATATGGGCATATCAAAAGACGCAAAAAGGTGCGTTTTGTATGTGACATACAGCCAGAATCACATTTCTGAGAGGTCGATAAACGCAAAGCTGTTTTGAACGTCACATACAAATAGGACCACACAGGTGTTGTGTACAAGCATGTGTGTGAATTTGACCTCCGAGAAACTGTCTGCTTCCCGGGTCAAAACAGCTGGGCAGACACAAGGCCTTTATTTTGAATCGTGAAGAGTAGATAAACGCGACATCCCGCAAATCACGATCGTATAGTGGGGTATGATAGTGGGGTTCGATAGTGGGGTACGATATGTACATATCTAGTGGCAAGCCTAGATAAACGCGCTCTAAGTTGCAATCCACTGACCAAACTGCCAAGTTAAAATTTGCATAGGCAATAGTGATCTCATATTTCAAATATTCATATTTTCTTATTATTAGTCAGATTTATATTAAAAAAAATGTCATTCTGTGTATCTTTTTTTTCTGCTTTCATATAAATGAACTTATTACAAGGGTTGGATTGCCCCTTTAGTTATGATTTTCTTTTGTAATACAATGGCCTTGCCAATACTCAACATTATCTGTAACCACATGATTGCTTTTCAAACTTTCTCTTTAATATAGCCTTGTGTATTCAACTCTGTAATGAGTAAAGAGACATGGGATTCTTCACTGACTGGAGAAGAGAGGGACAGACTCATGAAACTAATGCCTCAGTTTTCTGAAGATGATGAGAAGGAAAAACAAGAGACATTAAGGTTTGTGTAGTGTAAAGATTGATAATGACGATAAGATCTTTATATGTAAGATAACTCTTATAGATTTAAAGGTGTGATTGGTCCACAGCTCATCACGTGATATCGACTGTGAGGATCGTAACTGGCATATTTCTCACCCGGTCATTTTTTTAATGTTATATTGACCATCTGGTCTAATGAGTATGTTTTTGCGTCGTAGTGTATCCATGCACCCCTGCGCTCACTAGCGTGTACCCATTGTTTGCATTGTCCTAGCCGCATACATTTGATGCGAAAGGCTCAAGAAAAAAAAGAAGAGAAACCATGAGATTACAATTGCCCTTGATTTTATATAAGAAAGTGTAAGCAAGGCTATCTAATAATAATTATAGAAACGGTGCTCATAAAGCGCTTTCCACCAAAGTCTCTAAGCTCTATATAACAGATATTAACTGGTACTAGTGGTAGGGTGTGTAATATAAAAATGTTGGGACAGCAAGGGAGAAATAATTTCCCTCATGATCATATTTTCCCTCAGCACTGCATGTTTTGTGAAAATATAACCTATTGAGGAAACGTCCTGTTTAAATTTCAGACATGTTGAGGTGAAAACTAAAAGTTATAACTACATGTAGTAAATAAATCCATGATTGCAACATACGAAACATAATTATTTGAAGCTACTCACATGCAAGGAATACATGAATACTGATTTGATTTCTATTTTGTCATTACCAATTGCTCAGTATATGACAGTCTTTGAATGTTTGACCTATTCCATTGCCTGAGGAACAGTGCTATGAAAGCTCATTGCTTGCTTGGTATATCATTTACATTTCAGGTGTCTCTTTGAGCGAGAGAACTTCATGTTCGGCAACCCGCTGACTACCTTCGAGGAGAGGTTGAGGGCAGGCTTCATGAATCCTGAGATCGTGGAGGTGGAGCGCGGGTTACGCCAAGCTACATACAAGGATTATAAGTTCAGTGAGCAGAGAAGACTCCACAGGTTACTCAAAGAAGTTCTGATATCTAGACAGGTTAGTTGTCCTTTCTGTCATATCTCATTGAATCGCTAATACATCATAAGCCAGAAAGAATGCTATATTCCAGTAAAAAGTCTTTATTTTATGTCCAACAAACTGTGACAACATGTTATGGGGAACGCTCATTTTCACATGCAGCCACTGTTTTATGGAATAACTTGCCAGAAAAGCTTAGAAATACAGAAACATATGAAAAGTTTAGAAGTAATTTTGAAAACATATCTACCGGTATTTAGCACTTTGTAAGATCTCACAATTTTGAACCCAGTGTACCATTTTCTACTCCTTCTGTATTCTGTTCTGTAAAGTGAATAGAGACATGCAATTATGCCTAATGTGTTATGCGCTTTACAAAAGCATTCAATTATTATTATTCTTTCACACTTCTCTCATTAAATGTACTTGACCTGTTGACTACTGATTTGTTTGTATACCCATAGGCTTAATACAGGAGCCAAATGGTTCCAGGAATCATTGGGTTAATTGATTATTTCCACGGGCCCACTTATTGTAAGGGAAATGGCAATAATATCAAAAGTCAACAGTTGTAGCATTCTAAGTCTGCCAGAGAACAATAGTAATAATAGTGGGGTCTTGTATAGTGCTCATGTCTGGCACATTGTCACCCCTGGCGCTCCATAGTTATTACACTGGCTTTAGCGCATATGCCATTACAGCGCTCAAGCATTTTAAGGAATTTAATCCTGCAAGGTATTTATTTCTTGAATGCTTTGAGCGCCTTAGGGCAGCCAGGCTAAAGCCAGGGTAATGATACTACTTTGCAGGCACCTTGAGCATCCCTCTGGGATGGTTCTGTGCGCAATATAAATATAGCTATTATTATTTATTTATATGTGCGTGTCTCTATATTTCTTCCCTTTTCTGTAGGAGTTATTAGAAGCAGCTATTTTCACTTCTCCCTCCGCTGCTGTGCCGGTGAAAAGAAGACTGTATCGCAATGATAAAGCTGTGGATGCTGTGGTGGACAAGAAATACAGAAAGTAAGTCGGATTGAATCAATGAAAATTAAAAATGAGTTATTTAGCTCCGGAAAGCTCTGAAAAAGATCTGGTTAAAAACACAATGTTCAGTCAAACCTGTATAGAAAGACTACCTGTCTATAAAGACCACATTTTGTTGTTTGTTCCCTTGAAACAGTTTCTCATTTAATCATGTACTACAGGAACCTGTATGTAAAGACCATTTTTCTTGTCTCCCTTGAGTGGTCTTTATGGAGAGATTTCACCACATTTTCCAATAGCAAAGCATTAAAAAAGATTGCATTAACAATTTAAAAAAAAAATACTGTAGATTGAATCAAATGTTAACTCTGATTAACCCCTATTTTGAAGCTACCCGCCATCATCTACTCCATTTTACAATGACATAACTGCCAGTATTTCCTATTTTTGGAGGAAAGATATCCTGTTTTTCCCCTTTAATAAACTAATGGTATAATGATATGGTCAGTTTAGATGTTTGAGTGTACATATTTTATTGTCCACTAGACAGTAAAATGTTCAGACACTTAAAAGGTATGGCAGAGTTCTCTTTAAAAACAATGTGATGTTTTTTTTTCTTTTCTGTTTTGTAGGATGCTAGCATCAGCAAGGGAAGGTGACACAGTAAGTTCTTATTTGTTATTGTTATTATTATTAATAGAGCGCCCGCCTCATAAACGGGAGGTCGTGGGTTCGAACCCCGGCCGAGTCATACCAAAGACTTAAACAATGGGACCTTCTGCCTTCTAGCTAGGCGCTCAGCACATTAGATTGGAGAAGGGTAGTAATAACATATTGTGTTATGCAGGGCCCGCTGGAAGAGCAGTTTCATAACCGAAGTGGCTACCCTGGGTAAATAAAACATTATTATTATTATTATTATTAGCGTTGTTGTTGTTGTAGTTGATATTGTAATTATTTTATTATTATTATTATTATTATGATAATTATTATTTATTTGGCAATCACTCAATCATAAGTACATAGTAATAAAATAGAATAGAGCACAATTGAAATATAATCCATAATTACATGTAATAGGAACTAAGAGTGCATTTTCTCCCTCATTTCCCTAGGACACCGGGGCAGAAAAAACATGTATGAATTCCTAAGACCGAAAGGCCTTCCTACCCTTTTTGAGGAAATGTGGTATAAAATGTTTGATCCCTGATTCAGAAATAAATGAATAATGGTATTTCCTTTTTAAAGAAATAGTATGAAATGTAGAATAATGAGGTGCCTAGCCATCTGTCAGTAATTATTTAAAATAATTATTATTTAATAATTTAAAATTTAATTTAATGAGATATTTTTCTGGTTTACATCCAGACTCCAGACTCATCGGATGAAGGAGAGAGCAAACCAGGTTAGTACGACCCTCTCTTTATGAACATCAGGCCTAAAAAAAAATGTTTTATTGCCCTTTAGGTGCCAAAAATTTTTTTTTCTCCCCCTTTTGTCTGATATTTCTCAGTTTTGAATGCTTAATATTTGTTTTCTCTAAAAAGCAGTAAAAAAAAGGAACTTTTTTAAAAAGCCGACCATAGATTTCAAGATTATTGGGTCGGTCCCAAAGGGCAATACAACATCTATTTTTTTTAGGCCTCTTTACACATAGTCTCTTTGAACAAGGAGGAATTAAAGAATTAGTGATATCAGAATGCATGTATAATCTTAAGTGTTACCCTTGGCAGCGTTCATATAAATGCTACGGAACCAATGATTGTTTTGGTGTAAGTTGGCTAATCCATGCCAACATTAATGATCCTCCCCCTTTCTCTCACATGGTGCAACCATAAACCTACTGTATATCTACATCACCATGCAAACCAATACTTATAAGCAGCATCTAACATTAATGATGTTTGAAAAACTTTGCAAAAAGGTTACATGCCTTTATTAAACCAGAAGATTCATGGTTCAAATCTGCTCTCCCTGCTTGCACAGAAATGAATGGATTCCATCGGAGTCCTGGAGGTCGCCTCTCAGACCTAGACCTGCGACTGGATCCAAAATGGACCGATTTCTGGCCCCAGGAGCTGGACCAGGAAGAGGAAGTCAGAACACACTCGACCTTTGACCCGAAGCCAGTGCAGGCTGATGGGAATGGTACACCAGGTGAGTCATATGCTAATGTCAAAAGTCATTTGTTAAAGTTTACGTGCAAGGCTTATCACAAATAAAGTGTTATTCTAACATTGTTGTCATTGCTATTGAATTTGTCTTTGTCCTTGCCTTTGACCTTTGACCTTTGACCTTGTGCTGTAGGAAAGACATCTTCACCAACCAAGCCGCACTCCCCAGTCAGGCTGAGCCAACAGCAGTACATCAAACTCATAGAGAACTACCAAGACCGCATAGAAGATGAACATTTGAGGGTAAGCTGACTGCAGAGAAAAGTCAATTCTCACTGATGTGTTGAGAAGAGAAGATAATTTAAATTTGTTTGTAAATTGAACATTTTCAGCCTGCGAGCTGCTTGTTCGATGTGGTTTTGCAATAAACCAAACCAATTCAATTTGATAAAAAACCTGTGAAACAGAGCATGGGATCTGAAAGGGAATGGTATAAGAAGGAAAGGAAGACCAAAGATTTCATGGAAAGATGGTGAAGAAAGAAAACAGCAAAGTTGGTCTAAACATGCTAGTGGATAAACAAAGCATATACAAATTTAATAAAGAAAATGATAAATGATACATCAATCTTATAGAGAACTATCAAGACCGCATTGAAGAACATCTGAGGGTAAGCTGACTGCAGAGAAGAGTCAATTCTCTCTGATGTGTTGAGAAGGGAAGATGATGAACCTGTGAAAAAGAGTGTGGGTTTTGGAAGGCAATGGCATAAGCAGTGAAGATGATAAACCTGAGAAAAAGAGCATAGAACATAGTACAAAGAGTAGACAATGCCCCAAAAAGAAGTGAGAGATCGGGGGTACAGAAAATAATACAAAATGATGAGCTGCATGTGGGGTTGAGAAGAGGACGAGGAAAGAAATGCGTGTTAGAAAGGAGATAAGCATGAGAAGGCACAATATATTATATCAAATTACATTTTGAGTCAGCGAGTAGAGAAAGATCTTGTATTGAACACAAACAACAGCAAAAACAGATAAGAGGGAAAGAAAGACCAAAGATTTTATGGAAAGATATGGTGAAGAAAGAAAGCAGTAAGGTTGGTCTCAATATGCTGATTGGGTAAACAAAGCATAAGATGATAATTTTGCTGTTCTGATAATAATAAGGCCTAAAACAAGATGTTGTATTGCCCTTTGCGACCGACCCAAAAATCTTGAAATCTACGGTCGGCTTTTTAAATTTTTTAAAACCATGAAAAAAATATATATATTCCCACCGACCGACCCATGTTTCCGCACCTAAAGGGCAATACAATATCTTTTTTTAGGCCTAACAGTGAGTCCTTGCATAGTACACATACTTGTGTCTGTTACACATAATAAGCATGAAATTTGTCAATTTGTTGCGAATTTGGTATCCTCCTTATGATAGTGATTGTATTGTTTCAGAAACACCCTGAGCTGAATACGAAGCACATCACCGTGACTGGGATCATCTCTAGAGCCTTTCCTACGCCTCCACCTCCTCAGCTACCCATCCCAGGTGAGTTTATTTATTCTGTTTTAGAACGTTAACGTATCTGCCAACCCTTCCCAAAAGTCTGATTTTTCTTGATTTTTAGGACCTAAGAATTCAGAATTTTCTGATTTTTCAAAAAAAAAAAAAATTGTTTTGTTTTTTGGTGTGTGCCTAAGTCAAATTGAGCTTGTTTTATCATGTGCCGCGATTTAAGAGTTCACGTATTGCGTGCGTTGAATGGCTGCATGATCGAGCAGCAAATTTATATTCGATTTTTCGTACAGATTTACCGCGTATTGCCAGTTACACTGCTGCTGCATGTGTGAATGCCTGTTCAGGGTACAGATTTCTTATTTTCGAAGGCATATCGTGCTAGAAATTCCTAATTTTTATTTTCAAATGTTGGCAGGTATGGGTTATTACAGTCGAACCTTTCGTTGCGGCCACCTCTCTATAAAGACCGCCTGTATATAGAGGTCATGCAGTTTGCCTCCCTAGAGAAAGAAATGTGTGTTTTAGACCCTGTCTAAAAAGGCCACCTGTCTACAGTGGACACTTTTTCTGTTTTCCTTGGGTGGCCTTAATAAACAGGTTTGACCATACATGTGTATACAGCCTTGAGACAATTTGCACTTTGCATAAGGTAGCTTAAAATTGAAATGCAGTGGCAAAGACACGTCCAAGATGCAAAAGGTGTGATTGTGATACTGGCGATTTAAAATTTCTTATTTGTTCCAATTTTTTCATTAGCACAACACATCTTGATGTTGAAGTTAAACCCCAATGATGATAATTATATTTGTGAACCACATAAAAGGTTGTCATTGAAAAGACGCCTGTAAAATTTTGCATGCTATTCATATTTACGATTTTCTTACGATGTACAATGTACATTGCTGTGAAGTGATATATTGAATGCACATATATCTACTTTTGTTCCAATGTCTTTCATTAGCACAACACATCCTGATATTGACGTTAATCCCCAATGTTGATAATCATTTCCTGAATCACATAATAGTTACTCATTGAAATGACTCCTGTGAAATTGTGCATGCTTTTTATATTCACGATTTTTCTCCAGGAGGAATGCTTCTAAAGACAGAAGAAATGGAAGTAAAGACAGGGAAGAAGAGAAAGGACCGGGAGAAAGACCGGAAGAAGAGAAAGAAGAAGAAAATGGCAGTGATGACACCAATGACCCCACCCAAAGCTGTCACGCCCATCTCCATCGGTTCCTTGGAGGGGAATTCCCCTGTGGACATCCTAAGTACTCCAGAGTCTAGACCATCTACTAGGGATGATTTCTCTACCTCGCCAGCCACCTGTTCGCCTGCTTCCGCTGGCTCATCGTAAGTACTACCATCTTACCCCAATGATGTACATCTTTCATTTATATTGCCTTTAAGTAGTTCCATTACAATGTTAATAATGATTATTGCTTTGCTGTATTCCTCCTTCATTTTAAATGCCAGTCCCATCTCAATTTTCTGTTCCACTCCCCTTTTTCTCTCTGTCTCTCTGTCTCTCTTTCTCTCTGTCTCTCTCTCTGTCTCTCTCTGTCTCTCTCTCTCTCCATCTCTACCTCTCTCTCTCCTCTCTCTCTCTCTCTCTCTCTGTCTCCATCTCTGTCTCTCTTTCCCTCTCTTTTTATGCCTCCGTTACGAAGTATCCGGAGGCATTATGTTTTCGGGTTGTCCGTCCGTCCGTACGTCCCGTTCTCGTGATCGCGTTATCTAAAGAACCAGTTGATGGATTCCTGCCAAACTTTGGTCATGTATGTATCTTGCAGAGCCGATGAACTGATTAGATTTTGGGGTCACGAGGTCAAAGGTCAAAGGTCACAGTGCTCATTATCAGACATGCCAACCATTCTGATTTTAACGGAACTGTTCCGTTTTTGAAGTTTTTATAGCCCTAAAAAACGGAACGTTCCGATTTTGGGGAATTTGGCTTTCCATACATAGCATTGACTACACTGGATAGGCACTTTCACGCACATGGTCCGTCCGCCGCCATCTTGTTTAATTCCGAAACAACACGGCCGCCGTTATTACTGTTTTGATCATACTAGTGTGCGGTCGTGCATTTTGGGGGGAGCATGGTGGTAGATGATCGTGCGCGCGGCGCCCGCAATACCCATTCAAAGTATAGTAGCGAAGACGTCGGTGATTCAGTGGGCACATTGCAAGTGCGATATACGGTGTGTTGTTGTTCATGAACGCCGGGCCTAGCGGCCTGGGCTGGAGTGTCTGTGGTACTGGTGATCGTGAGTGTACGTGTGCGTGTGTAGGATATGAGTTCTGCCGTTTGACTGTGGATTCGAATTTGCCATTCGACGCTTGAACGAGGTGTTTTCTTCCTGAATATTATCATGGATTCACTCAAAAGAGTGAGTACCCAAGGAGGAGATCCTTTGACTGGAAACAGATTTTTAAAAACGTTTTTATGCACATCTTTATTTTTCGACTTAAAAATGGTAGGTTCGAAATGCAGTAAGAGTGATTGGGTGTTTGTGTACGTTTTGCGCGAAAATTATGCTGCGGTGTCTTGCGTTCCGGAAAGACCCCCATTTGTTACGGACAAATATGGTAAATGTTATTACTCTGATAATGTATACTGCATTTATTGTCGGCAAGATCTAAAGATCAGTGGTGGAGTCTTGTTCTGCTGACATTGATTTTGACAACCTCATTTACATGTAGCTCAATGAGTTACAATAATTTTGGATTGTTGACTGTTGTCTGAAAAGTTGAATACCATTATTGCCAGTCTCATTTTATGCATAAATCTATGTCATGTATAATTATTTAAAAAGTAACTAGACTTAAATGCATCACTCTGCATGAGTGGCTAATTAAATCTATGTCTATTATCTGCTCTGCCTCTGCCAAGGATAAATTAAAATGTGGAATTCACTTCAATCACTTTTTTGTTTGGTATGACACAAAAATTACCCATAAACTTGGGTTGAATTTAATAATAATAATAATAATAATAGCCTAATAGTCCACTCCAAATTTTATTAAACCGAAACGGAAATTCTTTTTGCCCAATTGATCGTGAGCCCGGCAGCCACTGAGCAGCGCCAGATCGACGTTGCTCTATCCCTTATTGTTGAACGCCAAACAAGGTAGCAACAACTCCCATCTTTTAACGTCTTTTGGTATGACGCGGCCGGGGTTTGAACCCACGACCTCCCGGTTGTGAGGCGGACGCTCTACTGACTGAGCCAACACTCCGGTTTTAGGGGAAATGGTCCCTAAAATAGGCTCAGATTGCACCAGAGAGCATCTGGAAACCCAGAGCTTCCAGGGCCCTAAAGCGGGCCCTGGACCCCGGCTAAAAGGACTTCGCGCTTCGCGCTCGTGATGTGCGCTTTGCGCACATAGTGTACAGATTTCTGATTTTCAAATGTTGTCATGTATGCATAATGTATGCAAAACAGCTCGTGATCGCGTTATCTCAAGAACCAATTGATGGATTCTTGCCAAACTTTGGTCATGTATGTATCTTGCAGAGCCGATGAACTGATTAGATTTTGGGGTCACAAGGTCAAAGGTCAAAGGTCACAGGGCTCATTATGTATGCAAAAACAGCTCGTGATCACGTTATCTCAAGAACCGATTGATGGATTCCTGCCAATCTTAGATCATGTATGTATCGTGCAGAGCAAATGAACTGAATAGATTCTTGGGTCATGAGGTCAAAGGTCAATGGTCATGGGCTCATTATGTATGCAAAAACAGCTCGTGATCACGTTATCTCAAGAACCGATTGATGGATTCCTGCCAAACTTAGATCATGTATGTATCGTGCAGAGCCAATGAACTGAGTAGATTCTTGGGTCATGAGGTCAAAGGTCAAAGGTCATGGGCTCATTATGTATGCAAAAATAGCTTGTGAACGCATTCTCATTAGAACTGACAGATGGATTACTATTTAACTCAGGACATCTTGCAGAGCCAATGAACTGAGTAGATTTTAGGGTCATGAGGTCAAAGATCAAAGGGTCATATATGTATACGAGAAATTGCTTGTAATCACGATATTCTGAGAACCTGTTAATGGATTACAATTGAACTTGAATTTTAAAAATTTCTTCTGTTTTGGTTTGTAAAATTGCTCTTTGACGGAGGCATCATTTTCGACTGCGCGCAGTCGAAGTTCCATCTAGTTTCAATATAAGCCTGTATTACCTCAATCTCCCATGCGTACCCAACACCAGCTCCACAGGCCCCTAAGCCTTCTTCCACATGAAGATGAGTGTAGTACAACCTTAAATTTTGTTTTCATTTTATTTTGCCATATTTCAAATTTGATGAGCAAAGATCTTGGACTTTGTAGTTTAGTAGAAGGGGACTCCTTATATCTTACTGAATTTGTAATATGTTTGAGGATGTTTGTCCTATGATATACAGGTGTGTAGTTTAATCCTATAATGAATTGTGAAAAAAGGGGAAGTCCCTAGTATCTTTTGTATTATTATTATGATGATGATGATGATGATAGGGGAAATCCCCCAATATGTTCTGTTGTTGCAAGTTGATGTTTCTTTCTCCATCCGTAAGAGTAATATTTGAAGACCCTTCATATGCATTTATCCATGTTGTGCTATCTGTTCCTAGGCTAATTGGGGAAGTCCCTCTTTTGCCAGTGATCCTTTGTTTTGTGTATTATAAGCTGACAGGGAAAGCCCCTCTTTTATGTTTGTTTTTCGTTGGTAGGGTAACTGCATCCAGCACAAATGATTTCCTTACTTCACCATCTCCTGCTTCCTCTCCCGCTTCCCCATCGTCACCGTAAGACTGGTTACCTGTTCTTATTCGTATTAACCATTCTTGAGCTGTTCCTCGGCCAAACAAACCGTGTTATTAACCATTCTTTTACTTATATAGCCAAATTATGTTATTAACCATTCCATTTCTATTCCAAATTCCAGCAAGTTGTTAGTCATTCCTATTACCGTAATCATTCTAGTTGTTTGCCTCATTCTATCAAACTGTCTTATTATAAATACTGTTTTATTCCTTATTCTAACAAATTGTGTTATGAACCATTCTGTTACTTAAACAGTCAGATTATAATATTAACTAATCCTTTCAATTCCAAATTTCAACAAATTGTGTTGAAATTGTTAGTCGTTCTTATTAATCATTGTTCTTGTATGTCTCATTCCATGAAACTGTTATAAATACTACCTGTTCTATTCCTTATTCTTACAAATTGTGTTATTAACCATTCTTTTACTTAAATAGTCATATTATATTATTAACTAATCCTTTTTCAATTCCAAAATTTCAACAAATTTTGTCGAACTTATTAGTCATTCGTATTACTATTAATCATTCTTGTTGTATGTCTCATTTCATTAAACTGTTAGTTATAAATACTACCTGTTTTATTCCTTATTCTAACAAATTACATTATTAAGCATTCATAATATATTCCTTAGTACAACACCATTACCATTTGGTTTAATTCTTGCTGTTGCCACTATACTACAGTATAGAGGACAGCACTTGCCATGGGTATATATGTGGCAAAAGCCTCTCCAGGTCCCATACAAATAAAGTGGGTTGAGAATGCAAAATGATAATTTCGGAGCCAATGAAATAACAGCCACAGATTATGATGGTACCTACATAGATCTGGGAGTTCATGAAACCTGAAATATATTTTTGTAAAATCAGGAATTTGTTGACACTGCTGTACAATCTCTATGGAAGCTGGATGAAACCTTGTCTCGTCGTCTTCCCCAGCATGTGCTGACCTGTGCAGTGTAGGAGGGAAGTCCCCCTGTACCGTCTAATATCGTATTGGTGGGAAGGGTCAATAGTAGAATACCCCACTCCACACAAAAACAATGGATTAGGGTTCGGGTTGTGGTTTAAGGGCCAGGATTAGGGTTAAGGTTATTTATTTGTTGGGCCTATTCTTTGTTTCAACAAACCATGTTATTAACCACTGTCTAGGTCTGTTCATATATAGCGTGGGAACCATCCCCCCAAAAGCTAATGCCATTTTTTTAAACATGTAAATTGCGTGTATTCATTAAGCTCTGTGTTATAATATACAGAAATGTGAAGCATATTCCACTTTACGTCATAAAATAATATTCTGCGGCTTTGTCGCGTCATATCTGAACAAGCCTTTAATGTTTTCTTTAGTCCAACAGACTCTCTTATTGCCAATCTTAACCCGTTGACTGCTGAATTCTCTCACTGTGATAGGCTTAACACAAGGACTGCTGGGGTCCCATAGTGAAGAGGTTAATGAAAAATAATATAAGAATAATAATAGCCTAATAGTCCACTCCAAATTTCATTTTATTAAACCGAAACAGAAATTATTTTTGCCCAATTGATCGTGAGCCCGGCAGCCACTGAGCAGCGCCAGATCGACGTTGCCCTATCCCTTATGGTTGAACGCCAAACAAGGTAGCAACAACTCCCATCTTTTAACGTCTTTTGGTATGACGTGGCCGGGGTTCGAACCCACAACCTCCTGGTTATGAGGCGGACGCTCTACTGACTGAGCCAATACTCCGGTATAATGAACGTACCTGGACGAAACACTCTAACAATAATTAATCGCTTCGGAATAATACCTCTTAAACCATTACAGTACATGTTCTGTGGAAAAAGAAATGGGACTTCAAAAGTTTGGTGAACTCAAAATGGTCTACAGATGCAGCTCTCTTAGCATTAAGTACTCCATAATTAATAGTTAACAACTACTCCTTATGTTTTTTTATTGTTCCATGATGTTTGTTGTACATAATAACCAATTCCTAGTCCGTTTCCCCATTTCACTGAATTTTGTAATCGAATGGCACGTTGTAGCATATGATTGTAGCCTCTTCAATGAGATATGAACTATTTTGCATTGTATAGTGGAAACACAAACAAGCCTGTGGTTTAAATGGCCTCTGTTAAAATTGGCCTATAGAATATAACTTAGATTGGAGACTCTGCATCAGATTTAGTTAAGCCGAGAGCTGGTTTAAGCCGAGGTTTACAGTAGAACTTGGGCCTAGTAGTCCACACATTTAGCTCTCTTGGCATTAACTATTCCTTGATTAATAGCTAACAACTACTCCTCATGTATTTTCCTTCTTCCATGATGTTCATTGTACATGATAACCAATTCCTAGTTTGTTCGCCATTTCATTGAATGTTTGTAATCATTAACATTCTGTTGTACAATATATATATATATATATATATATATATATATATATGGTTGTAGCCTCTTAAGTGAGATATGAACTATTTTGCATTGTATAGTGGAAACACAAACGAGACCTTGGTTTAAATGGCTTCTGTTAAAATCGACCTATAGAATAGAACTTAGACTGGAGACTCTGCATCAGATTTAGTTAAACCGAGAGCCCAGTTTAAGCCGAGGTTTACGGTAAAACTTAGGCCTAATGGTCCACACATTTGGTTCTCTTGGTATTATCTACTCCACAATTAATGGTTAACAACTACTCCTCATGTATTTTCCTTCTTCCATGATGTTTGTTGTACATGATAACCAATTCCTAGTTCGTTCCCCATTTCATTGAATGTTTGTAATCAATAACATTATGTTGTACAATATTTCTATGTTTCTATGTAGCCTCTTCACTGAGATTTGGAAACTAACAAGGCAGGTTCAAATGCTAGACATTCCTAAAGATGGTTTAACCCTAGGCAAGGGCTAGACACTAACAGGTGCCCCAGAAACACGGGCCCCTAAAATCTAAGTCCGGACTTCTTTTTTGTTATAAATTTCTACATAGGGCTCATGCATAGAGACTGTAAAAAGCTCAATCCGGGCACATGGGTACCAACAATTAAGTCTGGACCCCAACATTTTTAAAATCTATACATAAGGCTCATTCACAGAGATTGTAAAAAGTTCAATCCGGACATATGGGCCCCAAAAATCGGAGTCCGGGCCCTCCAAACAAACATTACATTTCCATATAGAGCTCAAGCGTGGAAACTGTAAAAAGTTTAATCCCCCTTTAAAAATTGTTTAGTGTGGAGCCCTTCCTAAACGAAAAGTCTGAACTAACAACTTACTGTGGGTAGCCAAAGTGGTACGAAATGAAAGCCAAATAGAAGATTTTCTCTTTGTTCCTGAAAATCATAAATCTTTTGTTTTGTTGCTTTTTTTATAAAAATGACATCCCATAAAGATATACATACTTCTTTAGCATGTATTTTCAATTTTGATTTTGTGAAATAATTGTTGACTTCTTTGGCCACCCCAGAGTAAACCGGTAGTTTATGCCATGCTGTAGGACTTTAAACCATCTTTGATTATTTAGATTAATGCACTTCTGTGTTGACTGTTTGAATAGAAGCAGTTGCTTAATGTTTGCATAATTGAAGATGCTTCATTTTTTTTTTATTATTCTCCTTTTTCTTTTTTGTTTTTTCTTTCTTGACATAATTTGTTGTCCCTTCAAATTTATATTATGGTAGAATAGTTAAATCTATGCACGACCATATTTGATCTCTGTCTTTATGCACATACAGTATGTAGGCACTCCATTGTTATGTCAAATGTTATTTGCACAAGTTGTAACTGTTAACACCCTTTCACCAGCATTTATCTGTGTTTTATTTTCTGTATTCATGTAAGTTTGTCTTCTTGTTCTTTGACTCAGAAGTTTTGTGAAGTCATCGTTATTTTCAAACTCACAGGTCACACATTCTTATGGCACTATTTTACCTATAGTTTATTTCCCAATTCAAGTTTATATGAGGGGGGGGGGGGGGTAGTTCATCAATGCACATCTTAATTTGTACATCTTTCTTTATGCACATAATTATGTAGGCACTTAATTTTCTGCTAAATGTACTTTGGACAATATGTTACTGTTAACACTCTTTTTCGTTATCTGTGTTTTTACTTTCTGTATTCATGTACAGTCATATTCTTGTTCTCGTTACTTGGAGGTTTTAGGAAGTCATTGTCATATTTAAAGTTATTGTACTGTAATCTAGATGCAATTGAGTTGAACCAGAATTTTTTTTTCTTCAAAGCATATGAAAAAAGAAATAGAAGAATTATCTAAACTAAAATGATTAATTATGCTATTGAAAAGATATCTCACCAAACCCCCCCCCCCAAAAAAAAAAAAAAAACACAACACTCACTTTTAGTTAAAATTTTGTTACAATTTAAATCTTATTTGCTTTGCAAACACTTTAGCTCAATTAAAATTAATTCATAATTTCTTGTCTACACCAGCTTCACCCTTTACATGCAACTCCCTTCTGTGGACAAGAAACTAGGTTTCAATTTTATTTTGCCTGAGCCTTAGTATTTGTACAATTTGTCTAAGCCTAATTAAAGTATTTGCACAATTTCCGTATTGCGATTGGCAGCATTCTTACACATGCATATATATTGATGTGCACTCTGCCTTGTACATACACTTAGATGCACTCACTGTACAACCCTCTCATTGTAGTTCACTTGTAAATCCCTGTTCAGGGTTCAGATTTCACCTGGTAAACTGCCTCCAAAAAAAAAATCCAAAAAAAAATCAAAATAAACACCACAGCCAAAATGAATATACATAAAAGTCTGAAGCAATATATCAGATTACTGGTGATCCAACATTTCCCTGGCGACAATACCGTAGGCCATTTTCGTAGTGCCATATTTCATGCATACGTCTTTGTGAAGTGCCTCAATGCTAGTTATTTCATTCACATGTTACAAATAATTGTTTCTCAATAGTCTGAATTCTAAGGAATTCTGTTAGTGTAGGAAATTGTGGAAAGCCACTGTCGCAGGAGCATGTGTTGTACATGATTTCTTATTGTTATTGTGTGTTTATACTCTTAGATCTAGTGACATCAAGCCGCCGCTTCGTGTTCATCCATCGTTCTTCAGTCTGATCAGAGACATCTTCAGCGCAGCACCGAGCCATCGACTCACCCTCGCCAAGCTGCGAGAGAGCTTGGCAAATTGGCAACGCTCACCAGTCAGTATGCTGAGCACTTGGGCCATCCTCCAGCCGAGCTGGGCCAAGGTATAATGATAATGGCACAAGTTACTTAGGCCTAAACAAAAAAGATGTTGTATCGCCGTTTAGGTGCCAAAACATGGGTCTGTCGGTCAGAAATTAAAAAAAAAAAAAAAAAAATTACGCCCTCTTTGGGCTGATATTTCTCAGTTTTGAATGCTTTAATACATTTTTTTCTAAAAAAACAGTAATTTTTTTTTTGTTGTGAAAAGCAGACCGTAGATTTCAAGAATTTGGGGTCGGTCGCAAAGGGAAATACAAAATCTTATTTTTGTAAGCCTTATATTACACCATCTATGTAGTAAACCAATTTGAAAGTGCATTATGAAACTAGGTAGAACAAGAGTGAAGAAATACAATAGACCAGGAAATGCTACAAAAATGTGTTTTCTGTAATACATTCAGGTAATTCAAGATTTTCAGGAAAAAGAGGACTGGCTACAGATGAGACTTGAAAGAATAATTTTTGTCTAAATTAATATGATGTAGTTATAACTACAGCAAAACGGCCGCTGACAGAAGGTCATTAACATGCATGCATGCCACAAAGCAAATTTCTGATAACTCTCTTCTAAGGTTTTGTCTGCCTTAACATGTAATACTATTTTGAAAAATATGACATAGATTTCTCTTTTCTTTAAATAAAAAGAGAAAGTGAATTGTAACTAATCAATTTGAGAAATTTCATATGATATGAGCACATATTTTTTAATTATGGGAATTTTAAGGCTATCAATAGTGCACATCCTTATTAAGCATAATAGTACAATGTGTTAACACCCTTCTCCCAGCCGCACAACCATTCTGCTCAGCTACATAATGGACCACAACTTTGTCCTTGATACGCTCTCTAAGTCGATGCCAATTTAATCCTTTGATAGGTCGTTGATGGTGCTATGAGGTTTCTCAACGGAGAGGTCACCGTCAGTCCAGAGGTCATTCCGAGGGTCAGGTACGACGAGGAGAGACAGATGTGGCAGTGGAGAAGTAAGTAACAGTGGAGGTGCTGTGGTTGATTCACTTGACTCTCGATCCAAAGGTTGAGGGTTCAAATCCTAGCCTGGTACTAACGTCACTTGACAAGACATTAATCCACTTTTGCCACTCTCTACCCAGGTGTTAAAAGGGTACCTAGTAAGATGTGAAAGTCATTGTAGCTTGTTCAGCATTGTGAGCATCTGTAATATGGCACTTTGCTGGTATACTCCCAGGGAGTGGAGAATGTGCATACATTGTGTGTAGGCAGATCTGAATCCAGCCACCAGTGAATTCTGCTGGAAAGTCATGGAAAATAGAGGAAAAAAACGTCCTAAAGTCATGGAAATTGATCTTGGGTGTGGATCGTGTGTGGCTAGGGCAGCCTTCCAGATTGAACTGACTATGAGGCGTGGTGCTTGCACGCCGCTTGGACGCTGTAAATCCAAGGAAAGTCACGAAATTTGGTTCTAAAAACACTGTTTTACATAAATTTAGTAGAGGGCAAATACCAGTCCTGCATGAAGGCATCACTTTATTTGTGAAAATCTGGAAAGATGGGGTTGCACCTCAAACAAGGTATTATTTTTTACATGTGATTTATCTTTAACAGGTGAGTTACCTCCAGATTCAGAGGAAGAGCTGGTGACCCTTTTTAAGCAGTGGTTAGACACACTCCCAGGTATGAGATCAGTACCACCAACGCCCAAAGAACTGGACACCAGTACCCCTACCACACCATCAACTAGGTGAGTGTTTGTATGTGTGTTCCGTGGTCCGTATTCAACAACCTTTGTACTATAGCCTATGTAATTAGTTGACAACTGGCTAACGTTTTATGAATATGGGCCCTGGGGAGTGTTTCACAAAGACTTTTTCCAATGACAAATGACAAAAAACAGTGACAAATCTGCTGATAACCAATCAGAAGCAAGGATTTAAGTAGCTTATAACAAAAACTGTAATTTGTCACTGATGACAAGTTTTGTGAAACACCCCCCTGATTTGTATGCCTCTGGCACCAAAGGTGGTTCAGGAGGCATTATGTTTTCAGATTGTCTGTCCGTCCGTCCTGCTTTTCGTTAGCGCGATAACTCCAGAACCATTGCGCAAATTTTAATCAAACTATGATCAAGTTTGATGAGCATGTTAGGATAAACATAGTTGATTTTGAAGGTGTAAGAGTTCAAAGGTTACAGAGTCCTGAAATGGTTAAAACATGCCAGAAAACTTCTTGTTACCACGATAAACTTGTAGCAATTCAAATCAAACTTGGATGTAGTATGAATGAACTTACAAGGGTAAACTGCTAAGATTTGGGGCGGAAGAGGTCAAAGGTCACAGTGTCATGAAGTGTTCAAATATGCCAGAAATTATCTCATTACCACAATAACTTGAAAAGCATGAAAGCAATTCAAAGCAAACTTAGGTAGATTGTGTATGAGCATGCAAGGATAAACTTGTTTTATTTTAAGGCTGAGATGTCAAAGGTGAAAGATCAAAGGGTAATGAAATGATTCATTTACTCCTTAAAAAAAAAAAAAAAAAATATTCCGCTCTTATATAGCGCCCAATACATCGATACAACGATGTGTCCAAGCACATTATAGATTAATTATTACCCCGGTCATTGGATTCAGGCTTACCCGCACACAATGTATGCACATTCTCCACTTCCTGGGGAGCATTTTAATTATTGTTTTCTTTCATGTCATTCCAGTGTTCCCCAAACTGTAACGGAAATGATTGAGAGTAAGGTTGAGGTGAAACCAAGCTTTGCAGAGCAGGTGAGTCATTCTACTTCTCATTCATATACCAAAGTTCTTCGCTTTGCCAAGTGCCCTTTTGAAGATAAACAAATCGAGGGGTCAGTGACACAAAGACGTAACTCCATTTTGGCCATTTTTTAGAAAAAGAGGTTTATGTGTCACCAAGCACTTGGGCCTTAAGGAGTTAAGTCTATGTTTCACTAGCCGTTGACTACAATGGGATGTTGGGTGGAGTTAAGTCTTTGTGTTTCCTGAAGAGCCCACATTTTTCTGAACATTTTGATATCAAATACTCATTTTGGCAAAATATGGAGTAACATCTTTGTGTCATTGAACCCTTGAAATGTAAAAATGAAAATCTACCTCCATTAATCATTATACAAAAAAGACAAATGTATTTTGCATACGTGCACTCTTTGTGTCATCTTTCTATTGTTAAAACTTGTTTGTTTTGTGATGTAAAGTTCTTGACTCATTTTTATGAGATAAAAACCTTTTAGGTAAACGAATTCATATAGGAAACAAGCCTAATCGGTGACCATGGGTCCCCCATGATCGTCTTTTTCTTATGTTAATCGAGAGCTGAGTTGATGAAATAGCCACCTGTCAGTGAGCACCCTGGGTGGTCTAATCCCTCCTAGCCAAACTAGTACAAGCGGTCTTTAAAGCCATACCGCACTAGAAGTACTATCGCAAAATCCCCTCTAACACCATCTCGGGTCAGCTGTAGCAGTATGGTCATGTAACTCACTGCTTCAATAGCTGTGCTGTTGGTTCTCGCATCTAGTCCTCCGTCTGCGAAGTTGAAATGAGGTATCGAGTTACGCACTGTTGTCAAGTTGACCATGGGATGGTGATGTCCAATAAACAGTACACTACTGACTAGGGCAGAAAATTCATCAGTTCGGGATTGCTTTAATACAGAAACCACATGCAGGGATGCCAGTTTTCAGGCAATAGCCTGAATTCAGGCCCTGGCGAGTTATTTAAGACCATAGTTTAGGCTGTTTTGTGTACAAATAGCTCATTCTAGGTGATTTTCAGGCCCTCTGATCAATTCTAACTGGCATACCTGCACATGGCCAGGCTCCCATAGGTAATGGGTCAATAACATTTTCTATGTTATCTATGATTTAGGAGAGAGAAAGGTACAGCCAGCCACACAAAGCCTTTGTGTACAAGATGGCCGACTATGATGCGGTCGTCGCTCCGGTCAAAGGTGTGTTTGGGAAGGAGACTACTCCAAACAAAGCCAGAGAACATGCCCTTCTCATCTCTGATCGACCGTCGTATGTAACCATACTCTCTCTAGGTAAGCCTAAAGCTTCTTTCAGACAGGCCCGATTTCATCACACTTGATATCAAGAACAATTGAAATTGATGCATTTGATTGGCTATGAGCAAATTTATTGTAGAAATGTGACATTTTAAATTGAGGAAGTGAAAATAAAGCTACAATGCAGTAAATAATTGCTATGGTAACACTTTTTCACCATACTCTCTCTAGGTAAGCCTTAAACTCCTTCTCAGACAGGTCTGATTTCCTCACACTTGACATCTAGACCAACTTTTATAAGCAACTCAAATTGATGCATTTGATTGGCTTTGAGCAAACTTGCTATAGAAATGTGATATTTGAAATTGAGAAGATAAGAAAAGGGTACAATGCAGCACATAATTGCTGCAGTAAAACATTGTGTCCTGCCCATTTCATACAATTTGAAGCGCTGCTGCAGTAACTGATGCGGTCTTTTAATAGTAGAAGTAGTAATTGTAGTAGTTAGTAGAAGTAGTGGTGGTAGTTGTAGTAGTAGTTGGAATAGTAGTAAAAATTGTAGGAGGAGGAGGAGTAGTAGAAAAATAGTAGTAGTAATAACGTTATTAATACTAGTAGTGGTAGTAGTAGAAGTAGTAGTAAGAATAGGAATAGTGTTAGGGGTTATATTATTACTATCTTTTTTGTTATCATCATTAGTTCTTTGTTAATGAATATTATGAATCACCAGTGCGAGATGCCGTGACAAGGCTTCCTAATGGAGAAGGGACAAGAGCAGCAGTAGTAGTAGTAGTAGTAGTCGTCGTGGTTGTTGTATTAGAAGTAGTAATAGTAGTAGTGGTGGTGCTAGTTGTAGTAGGAGTCGTATTATTTATTTTTTTTGAATTTATTATCACAATCACTATTGCTAAAAAAAATCTGTGTCAATGACGAAGGGACAATTTTATCACTTTAGACTCGATTTCAACCGTGACAACGATCATTGAATATTGTTAAATCGCATATGCTTCCAATATGATCATTTGAACCAAATTCATGACCCCTTACCAAAACTTTGTATTACCTTTAATCAACAGTGCGAGATGCTGTAGCAAGGCTTCCTAACGGCGAAGGGACCAGAGCAGCTGTGTGTGAGCTTCTCAAAGACTCCCAGTACCTGGCCGACTCGAGCGATTCCCAGATTAACAACGTTGTGAGCGGCGCCCTCGATAGGCTCCACTACGAGAAGGATCCGTGCATCAAGTATGATGTGAACCGTAAGCTGTGGATCTATCTTCATAAAGAACGCACCAAGGAAGAGTTCGGTAAGAAAACAAATGTGAAACCAGAATTTTCCTGCCATTGAAATCCACTTGAAGCCCCACTGTACTACCTTTTAGCTACTTGTGCCCTCTATTCAGCAAGCAATGCCTAATTGATGACCATTAGTCCCCCATGATCCTCTTTTTCTTATGTTAAGTGAGAGCTGATTTGATGAGATAACCACCTGTCAGTGACCTTGCAGGGTGGTCTAATCCCTCCTGTAAACTAGTACAGATGGGCCTTTAAGGAATGTTGTGTCTCCCTTGTAACAATTTCCTAAAATTACAAAGTTATTGAGAGAAATCATTTTGACCCTGTTCTAAGTAAAAAACAAAACAAAACAAAACATGATCTATTAGATGACATTTTCATTAATCACGTTTGACTCTTTTTAAAAATTATTATTATTTCTTTACAGTGTCTTGATACGTTTTATGATTGTATTTTCGTCTTTTTTTGTTGTTGTCCTTTCTCAGAACGTCTCCACATGGAACAAGGTGCTGAAGCCAAGGCAAGGAAATCTATCGCTCGTCAAACCAAGCTCCTCCCTAAAATGACAGTAAGATACTTCTTTACTAGAAATGTACATTAGTCTGACTGCCCTCACTCCTCCTTCCCCCTCTCTCCTCCTTCCCCCCTCTCAGCCCTTCATCATGTTCCCTACCTTGGCTCTCTGCTGCCTCTCTTTCCTCCCTTATCCCTTAAGGCTTGTTCAGACATGACGCAGCAAAATCGCTGCAATTGTTAAAAATGATGACGCTAAGTGTACTACGCTTCATATTTATGTATCTTATAACACAGAGCTCAGTGAATACATGCAAGTCCTTTGTTGCATACAGTTGACATTCATTTGTACGTTAAAAAAAAAGGCGTTTATTTGCAGCAGTTTATGCGGTTTACCGTGCCATATCTGAACGAGCCTTTGTAGTTCAAGAAAAAACCTATCTTGTGGAATGGTTTTACCTGATAGAGATAGTTATGTCACAGGAACTTGCTTCTGAATAGTAGGTTATTGCATGAAGCTCTGAATAGTTTCCTATTGTAGAGAATGTACGTGGGAGGGAACTATTAGGATGAACGTGGTTTAACCTATGACCACGATTGTGTTTCTGTTTTTGCACCTGTCACAAATATCCTTCTCAATACACTGGTTTCACCTAAGATATACATGTACCTCAGGGTTCCAGATTATTTTACAAAATCCAATTCAAAAGTACTGTACAGACAATAAAAGATTGACACGTAGCCCGTATACTGCACTATGTGATCCTTCTGATACTTGGTGACTATTTTTCATCCTGGGACCCATTTCACAAACCCTTTTTTCAATGACAAATGACAAAATTCAGTGACAAATCTGCTGATAACCAATGAGAAGCAAGGATTTCAGTAGCTTATAACAAAAACTGTCATTTGTCACTGATGACAAGTTCTGTGAAACGCCCTCCAGATCATCACTTAATACATGCCAGTAAATGTGCCAAATGGCACTTGAAGCATTAGAAGGTTAACATCAGTAAACATTTAGAATGTCAAACCAGGCTCATTCTCCTCCTATTCTCTCTTTGCTTTGTTTGACAGTCTGGTCTTCGAGATTCCCCGATCAGTTTCCAAGCCTCTAGACCTGGGTCAGCCATGAGTGATGCTAGCAGTGAGAATCTAAGCATTGAAGTCTGCAGCCCAAAGGCATCGCCCGGTAGAGCATCAAGTCCTAAAGCCAGTCGCAAGAGTCCTGCATTCGCTAAGATCAACCCTGTACCTGGCTTTCCTGGAGGGGTAGACTTGGGCAGAGGCGACCGTCCCATGTCTTCTGGCTCTGTATCGACAAGCGGTGGGAAAATAGTTTCTACTCATCCACCAGGCCAAGCTCCGTTTGTCATCAGCCCGCAGAAGATAGACAGCCTTCAGTCTGCGTTAAGAGGCCTTCATCAGAGTCCGGCAACCGCGCGTATGGCTGGAGGGGATAACCTGATACGAGCGCAGCTTCTTGCCGCAAGGGCCTCTGAGGGTAGTTCAGCTGCATTTGGTTCCCAGGGCGTAACAATGTATGATGGCACTTCGGTCACTTCAGTCGCAGATATTTTGAAAGGAACAATAGGTTCCATGGGAGACATGTCATCAAGGACTAGTGGCTTTCAAGAGATGCCCAAGTTTTTGAAGAGCATGTCTGTCCCATGTACCCTACCTGACGGGAAGGTGGTGATGATTTCACCAGAGCTGCTGATGCAGAGTGGAAAACCAACGAAGAAGAGAGCAAGGAGCGGAAGTGGAGGGCGAAAGAAAGGGAATGCTGGACAGTCTACAGAGGGAGCTGTGACTTTGAGTGGTGCTTCGGATCTAAGCAAATTGATCAGCTCCAACATCATCACCCCAAGCTCTGTTACTGTAAGTCAGGGTACGTCAAAGACAAGTCGGAAGAGTGTGACACCATCGCCTACCTCAGTCACACTTGGGACGAACAAACTGGCAACCGTGAGTGAGGCTCTTGCTCAGAAACGAGCTGAGGCAGCTCTGCAGAGTGGCAGACAGCAGAGCAGAGGCCAGTCTACAATTACACTACCTCCGGGTGCACTTAAAGGACAAACTGTGAAAAGCATTCTGGCAAGTGTGGGTATCCCACTCTCGGGTGCCTCGGTCACTGTATCAAGGATCGATACTCCAGGTTCATCCTCGTCCGCGAAGCAGGGCTCCACCAAGAGCAAAGATTGCAGAAAATCACCAGTATTTTCTGGAGTTAATATTTTAGGAAGTCAACCGGCTACAAAGGGAAGGCCATCCTCTGCTCCTTCTATGAGTGGGAAGAAGTCCCCCATTACGAGTATGCATCATGCCTTAGGCCATCAGACAATTGGTTTGACTACAGTAACAAAAGGTGGTCAGATTGTGGTCCAGCCGGTTGCCTTGGGGATAGAAAGACCTGGCTCTGCAGCATCACCTGGTATCGCAAGACAATCCTCAAGTCCAGCTGCACAACAAGCACTTACACTCAAAGCCATACCAGTGTCATTAGCCAAGAAGCATGGTCAATCTGCATCTCAAGACTCCAGGAAGATGCCGCATCAGATCACCTCAGAAGCAGTCGGTGTGGGTCAAGATGACCATGATGGCTCAGGGAAGAAGAGGATGGGGAAAGGAGGACACCCTAAGCAACACTTTGTGTCAGGAAATGCAGCTGCTGCTCTTGCTCACGCAGGGAAGATGTCAGCAGGAACAGAGTTAAAGGACTTTGCATCTGTACCTTTGTCTCTTTTGTTTCCAGGATCTCGGCAAGGAGGTAATCAGAAAGGTGGCCTACCCTTATTGACAAGCCCCTTCTTAACAGGAAGTCAGATCCCAATAGCCAGCTTAACAGATGGGAAGGGAGTTGTTTTCCAGATGCCCCATGGTTCTAACCTCATGTCCTTACCAATGTCTGGAGTACCAGTCAATCCTCAGAGATCAGGAGCTATGGCAGGCAGTCCGGGAGGACAATCTCTGTCATCAAGTGGTGCGTCAACTACGACAGTATCTGCTGCACAGAGTGCAAGGCAACTTCATCACCACCTCTCGCAAGGAGGATCTACAGCAAAGACATCACCTGCCCTTCCCTCCAATATAGTGACAGCCACCATCCGGAGTGCCCTTGCAGCAGCTCAGAACAGGGGTAATCCCCATCAAGGTTTATCAGCGGCTCATTTATCTCAGTGGGCAGCCCAACAGAGTGCTTCAGGATCAATGAAAGCGGACATGCAGAGTGTCCCAGGTAGAACAAGCCAGGGATCATCCATGATGCCTTCTCATATGACGTCTACCAGTGGTGGGATGCCTTCACCGTATAACTTCCCTCCATCAGGGTCAAGATCACGCATGCCACCTTCACCCTCGGAATCAAAGACATCATTAACAGCTTCATCCATTGCGAGCATTATTGCCAATCTGAAGCAGAATCCAATGGCTGCCATATCTCTGCCATCAGTGTCTTCTTTTGTCCCATCGGCCAACGTATCAAGATCAATGTCTCAATCCTCAATGCAAAACCAACCTGTTTATTCACAAGGGTTTATCAGAGCACAGATGAAGCAATCAGCAGCCTCAAAGTCCACCACTCAACCAGCAGCTAGCCCTTCACACCCACAGTCAACCCCTCCTAGAGGTGCAGGACCTACACTAGCAAGATCCTTGTCACAGCCATCATCATTGTTCCCTCAGATGCCATCAGCTGGATTCACCAGAGACCTCTCGAGAATGCAAAGCCAGTCAACAGCATCAGCTTCCTCCAGTGCATCTCAAGTGAGTAGGACCGTACTTCAAACTGCTGCAGGAGGTGCCTTGTATGCAACTGCCTCCAACCCATCCGCAATGGGAGTTTCTTCTTCAAGGATTTCAGCAGCATCCCGTGTAGCAGTTCAGTCATCTGCCAGTACTGCGACTCTGAAATCTGTACCCATGCAGCCCACATCTGAAATTCCTCCCGATGTCAAGCCTGTCACACAAACCAAGCAGCGCCCAAATCCTGCAACCACAACAACTTCAGAGTCAAGGTTTGCCCCGGGCTCAACTACCCCCGCAGGAACCAGATACATGCCTACAGGAAATACTAGGATACCTGCAGGAGTTAAGCCTGTATCTACTTCAAATATTGGAACCCCCACAGGAACTATACATGTGTCAACAGGAAATGATGGTAAACCTACAGGATCCAAGACTGTATCTACAGCAAGTGCAGGGATGCCTACAGGAAGTAGACCTATATCTACACCGGTCACAGGAAGTAGACCTATATCTACACCGGTCACAGGAAGTAGACCTATATCTACACCGGTTACAGGAAGTAGACCTATATCTACACCGGTCACAGGAAGTAGACCTATATCTACACCGGTCACAGGAAGTAGACCTATACCTACACCGGTCACAGGAAGTAGACCTATACCTACACCGGTCACAGCAGGAACTATAGGATCAACAACTCAGGTGTCTGCGGCACCCCCTCAAAGAGTCATTCCTCCTTTGGAGCCCAGAGTGACACGAGGAAAATCGAAAGGGAAAGCAGCTGTAAAAAAGGAGGAGTCTTGATTTAAAGCTACTCTTAATTTAAAGCTGTGGTGATGAACTGCATTTTGAGAATCATTGGCTTGAATTAATACTGATCTCTTCATCGTACAGGGGATCACTTATTTGGTTCAGCAAAATAATAACAATTTTTCCCCTTTCATTACCAGGACTCAAGATAACCCGCTAGGGCTTGTTCAGATATGACACGACAAAACGGCTGTTGTAATTTTAATGCTGACATAAAGTTTAATAGACGTTGCATATCTGTATCTTATAACACAGAGCTCAGTGAATACGTGTAACTGCATTGTTGCCCCCAGGTACCATTCATTTACACAAAATACAAAAACGTGGCGAATCTTTTGCGACGGTTTACTTCGCCATATCTGAACAAGCATTGGTAGACTCTTCTTTGCCTGTTTGTAATTTTTGAATGATGAAAGATTACATTTATTGCCTTGATGTTCTTGATGTTTTACTTAAATTGAGCACAGCATTGTTTGTATTGAATGTGTTCTGTTAACATAATTGATAGTGTGTATAAAGAATGTTTACTGAAAATATTGTAAGATATTTTGTAATGTGATTACACTATACATGTACTATACTTGTCCATTCTGAGGCTGTACGAAAATGAATTATATGTAGTTGAAATATTAGATAATTTCTCATGGTGCTTATATGAATAAATAGGTAGCTTTTTATGTTCTACTATGTACTATGCATATAAATTGAAGGGATGTGAACAATTCCAAGTTATTGTTTCTGGTACGTAACCGACATCAACTAAGATTTTAACATATCAGGGGAGTGTTTCACGAAGACTAAGATCAACTTTAAGTTGGACTTAACTATGGCAAACCGTTCATGCCCTTGTTTTCTCTCATCATTTCCTGGCATTGGTTTCTCAAGGGACTTACAAATTGTGGTCACAAATCTTAAGAATTTACTTTTTTTGAAAATAAATATTATCTATAGATCATAATTGAGAGACCAATCACCAATGGTGAGAGCAACCCTGGCATAAGTGGCCTGCCATAGTTAAGTCCAACTTCAATTGATCTAAGTCTTTTTTAAATACCCTCCTGATCATTGTATTACATGTAAGTTGACAGCCTTACCGGTAGTACTCGAGCGTGGACCCGACTATATATGAAGTGAGAAACACACTTCACAATCAAAGCAGGAAACACAAGGTGATTGTAGGAGAGCTTGCAGGTCCATGGTGACTTAATTTATAAGATGGACTTCTTAAAGTGAAGCGTACCTACAAAGCGAAATTTGACACCGTTCAGATATTGACCTGATAACAGATGTCGTAAATTACCAGGGTCCCAGCATATGAAACTTGCCATTGATGGTAACTTTGCCGTAATTATTGTTAACTACCATGGCAACATCACTCAACAGCCAATCAAATCAAGGTTTCCATGAAAGTTTACCATTAAAGGGAATACAAACTTTTGGTAGTATTTCAACAGGATTGAATTATGAAATTGAAAATTTGCATTACAATTGTGAAACCTAGTGTTAGAATAAGCATTTTTGGAAAAATTGGGCTCTAAAATCGCTAAGGATTTTGAGAAATTAAAATATCAAATTTATCGGTGCTTCCGATAATTTTCAAATAGCGCCTACAGCCAAACAATGGTAGCTGCGACCATGAAAATCTTGGAATATGCATTCCTGGTATATAATTTTCAAATGGGGATAGCAAATTGGTCAATTTTATTCAAGAAACATTGTTTGAAGCTAAAGTAAGATCAATATTGAGAGGGAGCTATACAACATAAAGAGTTTATCATTCACAATTTCATCACTTTAGACTTGATTTCAACCGCGACAACGGTCATTGAATATTGTAGGATCGCATATGCTTCCAATATGTTCATTTGAACCAAATTCATGACCCCATAACAAAACTTTGTGTGTGCGCTTTACAAAAGAGACTAAATTCACTAGTGCGAAAGCATCATAAAACTATTAGGAATACTATGTATAGGTATGTTTTTAGAGATTTTTCCAAAAAAATTCAGGTGCTAAGTTTTCATGCAATGGCCCGTTGAGACCTTTACTTTTATGACCAACATGTCATGTGTAAATGTTCATCATTTTCCACAAATCACCCCATATTTAATAGGAAAAGTCATCATTATCTTACATTTACCTCTCCCTAAGCCCGCCCAAAGAGTCTCCAAGAGACTAGGGGGGGATTTCTTGCTAGTGTGCTGTGTGGGAGACTTGAATGAATGGTATGTAATGCCACAAAGTCCGGTGTCAGCAAATTATGACCTCCTACACATAGAGACTTTCTACTATACCCCTTTGAATAACTATTGATGATGTCAATTCTATGTTGTTGTGTATTATTGTAAATTCTTTGTACAGAATTAAATTTTTCTACAAAATGATGACAATTTGCATGAAATAGCTTTAATTTTGTATTACTACTTTGTTAAAGGGAGGCTTTACTACTTCAGTCAGAAGAGATTAGACCACA
>JAVYIG010008400.1:0-89790 GCA_035222895.1 Strongylocentrotus droebachiensis
GCTTTGCTTAAAATAGATTATGATTATGTCCATGATACGGACAGAATGAATTGAATGTGTATTTTTATATTGCAAGCAAATGGCGGAATAGAAAACAATATGAAAGATGAAGATGGAAACGACATAGGCAGATCTAGACAAAGAGAGACAGACAGACAGAGAGAGAGAGTGAGAGAGAGAGAGAGAGAGAGAGAGAAAGAGAGAGATGAGAGAGAAAGAGAGAGAGATGAGAGAGAGAGAGAGAAAGAGAGAGATGAGAGAGAGAGAGTGAAAGAGAGAGAGAATGAGAGAAAGTTAGACGCTTCATTATAATTGTACTACAGTACTATCATTATTAATATCATTTTCATTATTATCTTTGTAATCATTCTAAAAACAACGGGGAAAAACTCTAGAAGTTTGTTTATTTAAGAATAGAAGCAATATCTTTCGTGCTGGTATGGTGGCCCTGAAAAGGGCCGTTTGGTTATGATTTCAGGAAGAAGAAGATGAACTCTTTTCATTCCTGCGCATTTTTCGACATTTGCCGTTTACTGCATCACGAATGTTTACGTTATATTTCTTAATCTCTTGATGAAATATAAACACCAGAAGCTAGTATTAAGTGGATGCAAACAAAACATTGCAACTGATGGGTTCGAAAATCAATAACATGAATAGACTTCCTGCTTTTTCACTGCAGATCATAACAAAGCGAATGCAATGTGGGCAGACCGTAGTTCAGATAATCCGGCTATTGTTTTCTTTCATTGGAATAATCCCCCAGCTCCATCTTCACACACAAACAGGCCGGTGAATGGGTTTGTGTTGTTGTTGTTTAAGGCCCGGTCACACAGAGGGGACGCATGGGGAACGCACGGCCAGCGCATTGGAAATTTGCAATTTTGGCCAGTGCGTTGTCGTGCGCCCAACTTTTGTCGTAGCTGACACCAAATTCATAGCGTGTTGCTAGCGCGCTGAGCGCATACAGGGCGCATACAGTGCGCATACAGACCGTACCCAGAGCGCACATGATAACAACTTCCACGAATGCACAGCGTGTTGCTAGCGCGCTGGACGAATGGTCCACGCATGCACCGCGTTCTACGACGCACGGCCAGCGCATTGGAAATCGGAAAAGGCCGTGTGCCTAACTTTTGTCATGATTTTTGAAAAGCTAGCGAGCTGACACAAAATGCACAGCGTGTAGCTAGCGCGCTGTGCGTATACAGGGCGTGTGCTCCGCGTATGTCTGGCGCTGGTCTAGCGCGCTCAACGCACGTCTGGCGTGCCTTTGGCGTGTACATTCATGCGTCGAGCTCCGCGCACACTTTTGAGCATGCTCAAAAAATCCCGACGCACACAGCGAATGACGACGAATGCATAGCGCTGGTCCAGCGTTGGTCCAGCGCGCTCGACGAACGAGTAACGAGTGATGACGCACGCCTAGCGAACGACAACGCACTGGCCAAAATTGTAAATTTTCCATGCGCCGGCCGTGCGTCCCCCATGCGTCCCCTCTGTGTGACCGGGCCTTTAGCAAGTCAGTTTATGACCATTATTGCCGAATACTATGAACAATTTGTTTTGAATTCAAATCCAAGTATTTATACTTACATTTTATGCTTGTATAAATAAACATGAATAATCTACACAAATATATATATATTTATAAGATATATTATTATAATGATTTTCTTTGGTCACGCTTTGCTTGAACTAGATTATGATTGTACTATGTCCATCGTACAGACATAATGAATTGAATTTGTATTTTTTTAATATTATATTGTTTTCTATAATACAAGCTTGAATAGAAACACAAAATAAATACTTGATTTATTATTCATTACTTGACTGAATGGCAAAGTGATCGCGATCAATATCAAGTCATACATATCATGTGCATTATATAGTTCATAACGCTTTCTTTCATACACGTACTCCAACAAAGCTCCAAAAGCTTATTGACAGAAGTAATATACATCGGACATTATACCAAAGCACAAAAGGGTTATCTATAGAAGAAGGTGGACAAAACTATAAGAGAAAGAATAACGATTTCTCTTTATTTATACATACATTAACAGCATATTGAAATACCCTTACAAAAACAGAATAAATCTTGAAGAGAGAGAGAGACAAGAAAAATGTGAAAAGGACCCAACAAATAAAAATAAATAAATAAGAAGATTCTAGAGCGGAAGATGATGGGGAAAACGTAATAGTTTGGTAGTATTGGCAAATTTTGACAATAATAGTTTGTAAGTAAATTAACAAAGTATATACAAACAAAAACGACACAAAATATTTGAAAGATTTTAGAACTACCGGTATATAGAATGATTATACGAAAAAAGTTATGTCTGAGGCCTATTTACATCTATGTTACGTAAGAGAAACAATGAACTTGGGCAAAGGTAGAGTTCGTTTGTCATGGTTATAAACTCGAACAAAGGAAGGGCGGATTATGAGGTACTAGGGTGCTTGCCGTCATGAGATTTCTTCAGGGCGAGCGCGGATTACGCTGCTCCCAATGAATTACCAGCAATATCAGAATTTCATATGAAAGAAAAATGGACATGCTTATGAAAAAAACACGATTATAATGAATAATATGAAAGTACAACAAACAGGAGCAATTGGTAATGTTAGTTTATATGTTGCACGATTGGAGAAATAAAGTATCTTGAATCTTGTGCAAGAGTATTGATTTATCCTAATAATATTTTTTTGTTGTGATGTGAGCAAAATTAACGCTAATTTCTAAACGAATGTCAATGAATGATTTGTTACCTTCCTTCCATTACCCCCACCTTACAACAAACAAAGAAAAGCCGGAGACACATTCGTATACTTGGGGGAGGGAGGAAGACAAAAATGTATAATGAGTGCAGTTTTCACATTTTAATGAGATTTATTGAATGGAAGAGTAAAATCAACCCAAATTTGTAAACGATTATAAACGAATTTTTATAATTCATTGCTTTCCTTTCATTATTCATCACCCTCCCCATCTAAATAATGATAATAATAATATGATATGATGATGATTATAATGATAATAATAAGCCGGAGAAACAATAGCGTACGGCGGGGGGGGGGGGGGGCACGGTGCAGAATGCGGATATAGAGGCAGACTGCACCCATAATGGGTGGCCAGTGAAGAAACAAAAGAGAGAGTGGGGAGAAAATAGAGAGAAAGAGAAGAGAGAGAGGAAAAGAGATGAACAGGAGCAAGAGAAAATGTTTTTTTTGGAGAGGGCTTTATACCAAGTTCAAAGAAAAAAAATCATATTTAAAACCTTCCGTAAAATGTGTTTTGCCTCTATGAGTTAAATGACAATGGAATAGCATAGTCTCCAAACAAGAATTCATGAATCAACACATTGGCTTTATGGCCAGCACGTAATTGTTTTTAACGGCGAGATAGAAAAAACCCCACTAGTCTTTATTTCCATTAATTGCTGGAGAATTAAATTTGAATGGGGCGCCCATAACCCGTGTGTTTAGATTGACACCTCCAAGTTACCTCCCCGAAAAAAATCTACTTTTTAAAAATTAATTCGGTTATATATACACAGATAAAACGTAATTGTTTAAAATGCTAACAGTTCATTACAATACAACAGCTTGTTGAATTTTTTAAACAGGTCTTATTAGATGATGTTTGAAGGTTTTATTACTTGTAAACAACCCTTTTAAACGGTGTTTTTATTGTGCATAATGATCCATTCCTAAAATACAGAGTACAGTGTTAATTAGACACGAACTCAAGCTAAGCTAAATAACTTAGTTTAGCCGCAGAGGGAGCTAAACAAGTATGACGAATCTTTCAATGGGTTGAAAATTTTCTGGCTTGAAAAGGACATCACGGTGTTCGGACACACACAATGCGTCTTGTCGTGGGCAAATCGTGCATCCGGGATTAACTCAATACGGCTTTCATGTATGCGCTCTCAGGTTAAAAACACGCAGCTTCTCGCACATGAGAATTAATCTAAGGCGCCCATTCACTAAAAAGAAGTGGTCTTTCATGGGGTCCTGAGTAAACATGAACATATTTACATCAAAAAGCATATTACAGTTAGAAAGATATGATACAGCAATAATAGACATGGCAAAAATGAATACTCGTTTGCAAAATAAATATAATCATTAGCCTAGTTCAACTGTAATGCCAATAGGAAAATATTGATTAAGTATGTTTCGAGTACGCAATTGGTTGGCGATTGATACACAAGATGAAGCTGTATCAGTTTACCAAAAACGGACCTGGGGATTTAAGATTTAAGATTTAAGACGAGTTTACTGCTTAGGAATTAAAGTTAAATCGTGCATGTATGAATATAGGCGGATGCATTATATAATATTGCCATCAGATAAGGTACAGGAGCAGTTTTGTAAAACGAATAGGTCTAGAACTATGATAGTACTTATCATAGATGTGTGTGACTGCCTCAAAAAAAGGATACAGTACCAGTTAAACATTTTATGTTGTAAAATATCAAACTTGAACGAGATCATGCAAGCGCGCTTCCTCTATAATATTTTGGCGAGTGATGCGGCTCTTGCATGAACGTTCGTGAAGCGAGCAGAATCGAGGTAAGACCAAGCCGCTGCTCTAGGCGCTGCTTGCTTGTGATGGAACGTACGCGCGCTAGTTATATGTTTATCGGCAGTTGCAAGAGAATGAAAGCGACGTTGCCAGCTAAGAAAAACAACTAACAAAGACTTTCTCCTGACTACCGGTGTCAGAATTGGTAGATGAAGGATCTTCAGGGCCAAGGAAGGCGAAAAACATGGGGATGGGGAAAAGGAAGAAGAAACCATCGGGAGATCGCTGTAGTGTATGGTAATGAACTGTGCATGGGTAGACAGCTACTGTTCACTCCGTGCCTGGGCCGATTTCAACACCAAAACAAAAAATTACATGGTGAAAATATCGACTAATAGCACATCGTTGGCATGTATATGTCATAATTTTTAAAAGGGGAATTGATATTAATACTATGAAGTACTAGGGGAAGGTAAAGAATTGTACATAGAATTATGATTTATTAGACTTTTCAGCCTTTGAAACAAAAATATGCAGAAAATCGTATCACTCTGCACATGTTTGCCATGGAACATCCGGGTACGTGAATATACTCTTTCCCGGACGTGAGGTCATAAATAGTAGACCAGCGCCGTGACTGATTTTCTATGCAAAGAGAGGCGGATATTTTCGACATTTCAATTGAGGATTTCGAGTAGACAGAATTTTTTTGTGATATACTAAGTAATTGAAAAACTTAAAAATAACATATACTTGCCGTAGGTAACAAATTAAGGGACATTTATTTGCTTAGTGTATCAACTTTAATCATATCATTATTAAAAAATAAAGGGCAAAGGTTATCAGGGGAACATTCTTACATAAATATTGCAACTGACATTAACAGAATCATAGGAGTCATAAATGACTTTTCATCAGAAATAAGTCAATTCTCCATGAATCTAAGCCTGTAAACCACGTCCAGGCGGCTTGTTGAAAAGAAATCTCACTCACCGACACCGTCATCAGTCTGTTTTGTTCCACATGTAGTGTTTGACCTAAAGATGTTTGGAGACCTTACTGCAATACAGAAAGGATGTACGATATATACGAACTCGTTAATTGCGAGGGGCATCGATTCTACAACATGTAGGAGTAATAAAAAGCGGATATAGAATCAGATATGTATCATTATCATGGTAGTATGTCGATTTCATCTTATGATGTTTTGCTTTTCGACATAAAGATTAGCACAGTAGATATAATATTTAGATATCATACTTCAAAAGTTTATCACCATTACATTTACAAGTTCTTAAAAGAATAATCCTCCATCTTGACATAGAGAAAATTTGATGAATCAGACCTTCTGATTTCAAACACAAAACATATTCTCACAGTTAAGCGATTAGGGGTTACTTCTAACAAAAACGTAAAACAAAAAGAAATAAACAGGTTTACCAAAATGACAATCAATTGATTATATATATTGTTTTCTTTCCCATAACACGTCACTTTAAAAAAGATCATCTATATATGAAATGCACATCAGTTACAGTGTAATATATCTTCTTCTTTAAATATATATATATATATATATATATATATATAGAAATATGTATATTGTATATTTGGAGAAAGGGGTGTTTGTTTTAGGTTGTTTGTCTCTTGTTTTAGGAAATAAAGTTACTGGTCTTTAAGTGGGGAAATTTTTAAGAACATGATCAATTACCTTTATACACAGCACTGGAATTCAGTCCACCGCAAAATTTATGAAAGTCATGTTGGCATGGCAACCCGCATCTATAATCTTCCACGGGGGTTTTCAGGCGTTCTCTATCGCACGAACAGGAACACCCAGATCCCTGGTAGACATATGCGAGAATAAATCCTTTGTCACCGCATAGTGTCGAGCAGAATTCGGGCGTGGCCCCTTTGTTTTCTGGAAAGCTGATATTGTGCTCCAGGTTCAAGCATCCAAGATCATAGCAACCGATGTAACCATTATCTTATAGTGAGGAGAGATGACAAAAAAGTTGATTTACTATTGATGCCTGTTTGCTGTAGCAGAACTAGATAAATAACTTCGATAAAGAGGTACAAAGATAAGAAAACAAATACACAGATACGTAAGTAGTCAAAATAATATGAATAATTCAATAAATAAATGAATGAATACATAATCATGTTTATAAATGAAAATATATAAATTATAATCAATGGTAAGTTTCTAGAATAATTCGATGAAAGAATAAATCATAATTCCACAAGATTAAATAATGAAAACAATACTAGACTAGAGATATTTAGTTTAGCTTATTAAAAGTGGTCCTTTTTTCTCTCGACCCAATTCCTTTCAACCCCCATAACAAATGAATGATATTACTACTTACTTCTCGCCAGTCTCGTATGCCTTTGTAAGTCAGTGCAGTTGTCGAGTGAAAAGCCTCGATGAAGAGATGAGATTTGCAGAAATAAGTAAAATAACAGTGTCATTACATCCATTGTAAAAAAGAAGCATAGTTTCAAACAGATTGACTAAGATTATTAAAGTAGAGTGTAGTGAGATAATATCCGACTGCTAACAAATGCTATCGTGGTGACGTTTGGCATGCTTTTACCATAGTACAGTAAGTCTGCCACTTAAATGAATTTTGGTTGATTTTGCAAACTGTAACTAAACTATAAATCATATTGTGTTTCGTGTCGAAAGTAACTGTCATTCTTGTCATCACTTGAAACATATTGTTCTTGTCGGGATTGAAAGAGGAAGGACGTTGTTCAGAGTTTCCATAAGTCAAAAGCAAAATGATAATTATGTACTAGAGTTGGACATTGATTTATTGGTCATGTTAAACACTAAAGAAGAAAAGGCCTCTTAAAAAGAAAACTCCAACATGTCATGCCCATTATCAGTATACACAAGTATTATAAAGAGCTGATCTCATCCCATCTGATCATATTCACAGTCAAGAGCATGTGTCAACCTATTGCGTTCTACGTTGAGTCGCTGTACTGGGCCATGGAGGGACTAGGTACCGACGATGACAAACTCATTCGCATCGTCGTAGGCAGATCAGAGGTAAATTGGTCATACAGGAGGGATGAATTTTTAAATCAGAAAATATGTAACATTTTGTCATCCCCTTTCTTTATCTCTCTCTCTCTCTCTCTCTCTCTCCCTCCCTATCTCTCTCTCCCCTCCCCCTCCCTCCCTATCTCTCTTTATCTTTCTCTCCTTCCCTCTCTCTCTCTTGCATTTATTTTCCCCCTCTCTTTCTTGTTCTATTTGTAAGTCAATCCTCTCTCTCTCTATCTCTCTATCTCTTTCTCTCTCTCCCTCCCCTCTCACTCCCTATCTCTCTTTATCTTTCTCTCCTTCTCTCTCTCTCTCTTGCATTTCTTTTCCCCCTCTCTTTCCTGTTCTATATATTAATTAAATCCTTTGTTCCTTTGTATCTTGTTCTTAATGTTTGGTGGTCAAGTTGTTTGAATATTCGACTGCAAAAATTGTGGAAGTCGTAGGTTAGACCCCGTAAAGGGCTTGCAATTACACAGTCACATAATCTCATTTACCTATATTGCTTCTCTTCATCAGAATACTCGCGATTCCCTAGCAATTATTTATCTACGATCGGCATATTTTGTATTTATGTATTCATTTATTATTTATTCTATTTAATTATTATTACTATTATTTTATTTTTATTTATTTATTCAGTTATTTTATTTTTTTTTTAAATATTATTATTATTATTATTATTATTATTATTAATAAATGAATAAAAATGAAATAATAATAATAATATAATAAATAAATAAATAAAAATAAAAATAAATAAATAAATACAGAAATACAAAATATGCCGATCGTAGATAAATATTTGCTAGGGAATCGCGAGTATCCTGATAGAGAGAAGCAATGTAGGGAAATGAGATTTTGTGATTTTGTAATTGCAAGCCCTTTACGGGGTCTAGCCTACTACTACTTCCACATTTTTTTAAGTCGAATATTCAAACAACTTGACCACGAAACATTGCGGAGAAATTACAAAGGATTGACTTAAAAATAGAACAAGAAAGAGAGGGGGACAAAGAAATGCAAGAGAGAGAGAGAGAAGGGGAGAAAGATAAAGAGAGATAGGGAGGGAGAGGGAAGGGAGAGAGAGAGAGAGAGAGAGAGATAGAGAGAGAGAGAGATAGAGAGAGAGAGAGAGAGAGAGGATTGACTTAAAAATTAGAACAAGAAAGAGAGGGGAACAAGAAATGCAAGAGAGAGAGAGAGAGAGAGCAGGAGAGAAAAATAAAAAGAGAGATAGGGAGGGAGATGGGGAGGAACACACAGAGAGAGAGAGAGAGATAAGGAGAGGGGAGTGACAAAATGTTAACTATTTTCTGATTTAAATATTCATCTGTCCTGTATGACCAACACCTCTGATCTGCCTACGACGATGCGAATTAGTTTGTCATCGTCGGTACCTAGTCCCTTCATGGCCCAGTACAGCGAGTCAACGTAGAACGCAAGAGGTTGACACATGCTCTTGACTGTGAATATGATCAGATGGGATGAGATCAGCTCAGTCATGGTAACATTACATTCATTTTACATTATCATTACATTACAAAGTCTCTATTTTGTGTCCCGCAAACTGTGAGAAAATCTTAAGGGGAAATGCCATATTTAGTATTCATATGCGGACACTGTTTTAAGATATAACTTGTCGGAATACCTTAGAAATATAGACCCTTGAACCACCATGAGTTTAAGGTCATGACCTGACAAAAAATTAATTATCTACATTTGATACCAATTTCCATGAGACTAGGATCAATTGACATCACAATTTTCAGAAAACAATAGATTTTGTGATTTCATAACTGGATAAAAGAATCATATACAAAAGAAAGAAAGAAAGAAGGAAGATACAGAGAGATAGAACTGATAACAGAAAGACACAAAGAGGGACAATAAGGAGAAGGAAGAGAGGAGAAGACGAGAAGGAACAGAAGGAGGAGGCTAAAAAAAGTAGAAGGTGAGGAAGGAGGAGGAGGAGGAGGAGGAGGAGAAGAAGAAGAAGAAGAAGAAGACGACGACTAAATTTAAAACTCACAAATAACAATGAAGGCAGCTTTCAGAGTTTCATCCATTTTGGTATCCTGCATAACTTTCTCCAAACTCAGATTGTTGGCCTGAAATTGCTGCGAACAAAATCGATAAGAAAACAATGAGATATCTATCATATAATGTTCACATCTTTATGGGTAGTCCCAATGGTTGTACTACACATGTTCCGATGACAGTAGCTTCGTAGTCAATATCCTTTAAGAAACAAATTCCAACGTTATCTGATGACTAGCCTATTCCTTTTCTTTCCTTCTCTCAACTACATCGCTTAGGGACATATTTATGATATGTGCTATATAAATATTATTACTATTATTATTATCATCACTATTATCATTACTATTATTATTATGATAATGATTATTATTATGATTATTATTATTATTATTACCATTATTTATCATAAGTTTTCTATTCCTGACCAAGGGAGTTGGTGGTGAAAAATTGATGGGGATTAAATCGTATTTTTAATAACAAATCTAAAGGCAAAAAACGTACAGAAAGAAAGAAATAATAAATAAAGAACAAAGAATGAAGATTCTGACGAAATCAAGAGGTGATCAGTACCTAAATATGTCAGAATGCACATTGATGGTGATTGGATCTCTTTTCTTAAAATAACAAATCTGAAGACAGAGAACGTACAGAAACAAAGATTGAAGAATCTGACGAAATCAAGAGGTGATCAGTATCTAAATATGTTAGAACGCACACATCATCACACACACACAGGCACATGCGTGCGCACACCTAGTCCAGAATCTGGTAGATTAAATTTTTCATAATCTCCACCACTCGCACCATTTATCCAAGTTCAGTCGATTATTCAACCAACTTGACCACAAAATATAAAGAAGAAGATATAAAGTAGAAAAGAATTGAAGGGTTAAATGGAACAAGAAAGAGAGAAATAATAATGAATGCAAGAGAGAGAAAAAGGGAGAAATAAAGAGAGAGAGAGAGAGAGAGGGGGTGGACGGAGGGGCAAGAAGGGGAGGGAAGGGAGAGAGAGAAAGAGGGAGAGGTAAGATACAAGTTATTTCCTGGTCTGTATGAGATAAAGTGCTCTTACTAAATCACGGAGTGTGTTAACTTACAAGTATCAACTTACGGGAAACTCATGCAGGAAATAGTCTAGTACATGAATCTAACAAAACATAAGAAGCCCTCAGACGGTACTTAAGAAACTGCGTTGTTTATTGGAAGCAAACATATTATGCCCATTTTGCCTGAAATCATATATGCAGCCTTTAAGCCATCAAAGGTGTTTATTCTTAATACAAACACAAGTTGCTTTATAAACACGAAAGCTGGAACTGTTGCCAAAGCTAGCACCTTCCAGTACCTTATATTCCAGGAAATAAGCTTGGGAAATCAGTGTTATTGCTAATTTGATTTTAACAAAAAGCTCAGTGTACTTGTGGAGAACGATCATAATGGCTCATCGCACGATGGATTCCTTGACGCGAACACTCTTGATCTTGATAGTAATATTTTTGGGAGGTATCGTGCAGAAGGTAAGAGTGGACATACCTCTCGTTTTACCACAGCCAGACTATACATGCCCAGTCCAGGATCTTCAAATCGCTAAGTGTGCTCATCTCAATCTTACCTCAGTTCCCCAAGACCTTCCGCACGGCCTGATGGTCTTATCCATCCGTCAAAACCAATTATCAGAACTTGTAAACATGTCTTTCATGAATTACAACCAACTTGAAGAATTGTATGCTGGTCACAACTTCATTGCTTTCATTGATAGTGGAACATTCGAAACTCTACCACAATTGCGGGTCGTGAAACTGGATAATAACCTGATTACTTTTCTACCAATTTATTTTCTTCAGAAGAATGCTCTTTTATATATAATAAGTCTATCACACAACAAGATAAGTAACATCTCTCGTACTTTGGCCAGTACTCAGAAGTGTACAAACTGTTATGGAAGGCGGAATATGTCGGAAGTTAATCTATCCTTCAACAAACTTACTTCTATAAATGAGGACGACTTTTTACCTTGGAGAAATTGCTCTGTAGATAAGTTCAATGTAAATAATAACAATATAATGTTTCTTGAACCTAAAGCGTTTGAACGTTTGCCCAAATTAGGTACTCTGAACATGAACAATATCAAGTTAACTACTTTCGACGTCGGGTTGTTCATGGACCATGTTGAAATCGACAGACTTCTGATCGCTTCTTCAGGCATAAAGTACATTCATCCAGCGAACATATCGTCGATACAAAAAGGAAATGTGCCACTGATTAAAGAACTTTATTTAAATTTTAACATCTTGAGTAACATTCCAGGGTATGCTCTACGTGGTTTTGAAAAACTCCAAGTCCTGAACCTTCAAGGGAATCGTATATGGAGCATCAATAAGGAATCATTTTGTGGCTTGCATGCACTGGTATACCTCAGTTTGTCTTGGAATAAAATAAATTCACTTCCCCGCGCTTCGTTCGCTTGTGCTTCGAATCTCCTGAAAATTGATTTGTCACGTAATTACCTCGCGACATTAGATCCCCAATGGTTTGACGGATCCTTGTTTCTCCGTAGCTTGGTGATAAGTCAAAGTGGCATCCGTAGCATTATGGTCGGACCTTGGAAGGCAACTAATCTCCAGACTCTTGTTCTTACAAGAAACAATCTTGATTCCCTTTATGATGACACCTTCAATGGGTTGTCAAATTTGAAAGCACTTAATCTTTCTGGCAATGCCAATCGTTTGCGGATGTCAGAGGACGCCCTCATTTCAGTAGGTTCCTTAGAATTTCTCGACATGTCAAATTCGAAACAATTTACCATGAAAGGTTCATTTAGAAATATGCAACATCTAATTAATCTGGACATATCATATAGCCAGCCGAAAATTGCATCAAGTGACCAGTTTACGAACACATCTGCGCTGAGGGTTCTCAACATGTCGGGATCAAATCTCAAAGCTGAGGATTTAGTTGATAAACAGACAGGGACATCGTTGTTCTCAGGTTTGGTCTCCTTGCAGATCCTTAAACTACGGAAAAACTCTTTAGATAACCTGCACGCTCTTCCTGGCATATTCACCCCGCTTGGAAGTCTTGTTGAGCTAGACTTAACAGGTTGTCGTATACGCCAGGTTGTCTCAGGAACATTTGCAAACTTAACGACCTTGCTTCAGCTTAGCCTTCCTGGCAATGACTTAATCAGTATTTCCAAAGACGGTTTTCAAGGTTTGCATCATGTACGGGTGTTGCAGCTACAGTACAATTCGATTACATTCATTGAGCAAGGGCTGTTTATAGGCACAAAGGAACTTCAACAGTTGAACTTACAAAATAATCACATTTCGACCGTAGCCTCCAACACTTTCATGCCGTCAGGTTTGATTAGATTCAATATCGCAAACAATCCACTAACATGCGATTGCAAGCTCGCCTGGTTCAGACAATGGTTGAACGAGGTTGAAGGAAAAATAAATTTCGATCCAGAAAATGAAACCCTTTGCTCTAGCAGTTCCTTAAAACCGTCGGTCAATCAAATAATTTGGTCGTTCCATCCGAATGAATATTGTAGGATCAATGCCATGATAATCGTTTCCGCATGTTTTGCGCCGATTTTGGTTTTGACCCTCGGTATACTCGTGTATCTGAACCGTTGGTGGATAAACTATAAATTGTATCTCATCAAGTTGGCCATCGTTGGTTACCATGAGATCACTGAAGATAGAAATCCGGAGGACTATGAATTCCAACTCAACCTCATGTTCCATGAAGACGATGAATGGTGGGTAAATGACTGTATGAAACATTTTCTGGAGCGGAGGATGCCTCATCTGGAGCGCGTCATATTTGGCGATGCCGATCTTCACCCAGGATTGTTCTACTTGAACGCCATCTATGACGTCATCGAAAACAGCCACAAGACAATATTGTTGCTTAGCAACCAGTCTGTAGATGATACCTGGTACATGACCAAGCTCCGTATGGCAGTGGAGCACATGAATGACACCAAGTTGGAGAAGGTCATCCTGATTTTCCTTGAAGACATCGATGATGACCATGCATCTACCGTACCTTGTTAGACTCTTGCTGAGTCGGAACAAGCCTTATTTATTGTGGACAGAGGATGAAGAAGGTCAGGAGGTCTTCTGGGCAAAGGTCCAGAAGAGCATGAGATCAAACCGGCAAATGAACAATGTTATACCCGTTTAAGAAGAAGGTTGAGTTCTGGTCCTTAGATTACATTGTGAATTAAACTTTCCGGAAGCAATTAGCATGATTTAAAAAGGTTGATCATAATTATACGAGGTAACACACACAATTGGTGTAAACTGTGAGGTTTTGAAATCATACAACTGATAAGAAATTCGAACAGAGGTGCTGAAAGCCTCTAGTACTGAATACCATGTCAAGGAATTGTGTGTATGGGATTACACAAATATGTGGCATGGCAGGTTAAATTGCCCGAACCTTTCACCTGTTTATTGTGATATTTCGAATGTGAGGGCATTTGGGTTAGGGTTAGGTGCGAATAGGGACACAGTGGCGCTTGACGCAGTGTTCTTTGTGCGCTCATGGCTGGTGCTTTGTTGTAAATGTTGTATACTCACATACAGGTGTTTATAATCTTTTTCTTGAATATATTTGTTTTCCCGTTAATGTGGTTTTGGTAAATTTTTCTAATTTCTCGATATGTATGTCATGGTTGGTGCCCCCAATAACAAGTTTGTATTAAACTTATTTTGGGGCTTCTAGTTCTAACCCCATGTTTTTATATTTCCATTAATTATTGTATATGTATTTTTATGGTTGAAATACAAAGAATTGCATTGAATTGAAGAGCAACCCTTCTCAGGGTACAATTCTACAGATATTTTCTTCCAAAATAACTTTGAAAAACTGAAGAGCTTGCAATTTGTTCTCATCTTTGCCCAAAACTCAACCTTCTCTTGCAAACGCATGGTGATGTGACCATAGTTCGCGTGTGAACTTTATTCGTGGACAGTTCCATATCTCAAAATATTCGGTAAGATCTCAAAATTCTGATATCACCAATGAAATAAAGAACATATACTTACCTTATAACGAAATTGGGTGTAAAAAATATAGATACTGACGAAAAATCCTCAAATTTTGCAGTCTTTTGTGTCCGTTCCGAAAAAAAGGAACTTACAGACAAGGGTCTGGAAATCTTCATTTTGAGAGACGATGTCATCAAAATTGTTAGTAAACAGTAATACCCACTGATTGCATGATATGTTGATTTGCAATTTATGCAATAAACTTACCTTTGCTTAATCGCTTGTTTTGTCAAAGCACTTGAGTACACTCTCGTGTGCGAATTAAGGACTCGTTGTTTTTATGATCTCTTATTCTGCTGAAGCGCATTCCAATCCGGCATCTAATCTCGAGATCGCGAAATCGACGGAATTCTTTAGACACAACATTTTGTAATTCCACCTATTTGTAATCTAAAATTTGGACATTCATTTGCACTAATGGATCTAAATTAATTTGTGTAGAATATGAGAAAAGTATTGATTGAATATGGTATTCCTTTGCTTGAAAATGTCCGCGAACTTTGGACATCCCATCATACCTCCCTTGCCATGTGCCTGTGATAGAGAAAATTTGTGTAGGCCAACTGTTGATTACCATTGAAAAGTATTATTGAAGTTATGACTTCCAAAAGGTGTTATCCATTGATGAATTTCGAGTTTCATCTTCGAATTTAACAGTTTTCTTATTGAAATATGCTATATGTAACTTAATGTTGGAGCATCTTTAGATAAATGCAAAAAGACGTACGACGAGTTGTGATAACAGCATTAGTTTTAACCCGTCTATCTCACTATCTTTTCCTACCCTGTAACAATATATATAGATATCTGATTACCATTTTGTTTTATCATTTTTGTATCGGTAACATTGCAAATATTTTTATCTCAGACTCAAACATCTCATAATTATAATTTGGCCAGTGGGACATGGAAGAGACTGGATTTCCAACGACTGTGTAGATGTGGCTGGGTTCGGAAAGTGAGGGGGGAGTTTGGAAAGTTTTTGGTAAGTAGGGGGAGGGTGGATAGGTAACATTGTATGTGCGTCTGTCCGTGTGAGTGTGTGCGCGCGTGTGTGTGTATGAAGAAACAAGTGTGTGTGCGTGTGCGTGTGTTCGTGCGTGTGTGTGTGCGTGTGTATGTGGGGAGGCTCTTTTTTTTAAATAGTATACATTCATTGCACAACATATTATATTGTTATAAATGAGTGATAACTTCCAACTGTATATGATTCTATTATATTTCTGTAATAGGAACCAAGCGTATATATGCTTTGTTATGCATTTGTAATAGTTTGATATGGAGATGTAAAAATGGAAATGTGCGATCTTTAATCATATATTTCACTGTAATGTAACTTCAATATCTTGGAGTATTTTGACAAATTATGTATATATTATTATTCTGTTGTTATTTTTGTGAATTGATTGACGATAAAATATCTTCTTTTTTAATCCAAAAAAATGCCACAATAAACAAAAAAACAAAAGAAAGAAAGTAAAATGATTTATGTTCTTACTTTAATGCAATAACAATTTATGATTCGTCCCCTGCACCTCCTGAAGAAATGAAATATCGTCTTTATCTAAAATACTTGCAAAGACGGAATAAAATAGATATATAAGTTATGGGCATTGAAATAATGATTTCATTGATAGTACAATTATAAAGATCAGTGTGATATTTATAGCAATACATTTCGTATGGATAAATTACTATGATAATGGAAAGTTTTAAGGAAAACACGATCTCAAAGAACTTTTTAGAGCAAAAATCAACCTAAGCCAATTTGAATAGCCATGTTTATCACCGATCTAAATTAATGTACAGACATTATGCAGTGCCGCAACACGTAATCCGATCATTTCTATGGGATATCAAAGGGTACTGAAGGTAATTAACCTGCTCCCAGAATACGTTCATAATAGGTCGATCAGCATTACCAGTTATGGAAAATGGTAATAACTTTAACCCATTTTAACAAGAACTCAGATTTTAATACAAATACGAAAGGGATGTCTTACACTTTCATGGTATTGAAAACCCTGGGAAGTTTCCATGTAATGTCAAAAACATCTCTTTATTAATTGTAATCCTAATAACAAATCATATCGAAACGTGCAATATTGCCATTGAGTTTACAAATGTACTGCGGTACAAACTCTAAGCGTGACAAAACTCATAACAGCATCTAAACTGATTGAACGTTACTACGGTTACTGTTTCATTGTGTCACTTATCAGAAGGTATACTTCATATTTTGATAAATCACACGTAGTTTCATCAAAACCATAGGATTATGCTGCAATTGTATAAGCCTGTCAGTAATTTCACGTAATTTATTTGTTGTTTGTGCAAAAAAAAAATGTTGAGTTTAAGATACGATATATTTTACAAGTATAGTCAAGTATGTTGTTACCATAAGATATTAATGCAAACAGTTCCACTCTGTTTCTCAATTGTAATTCTTAATATCTGACCATTTAGAAAAGGTAAACTCTCACAGAAATTAGATTTCAAATCCCCTCGCCCATTGTACTGTACAATATAATACTAGAAAACTTCATTTCACTATTTCGAATGTAATGACTCTCATGAATATGATACTATGAATAACCATGAATATGGTAATCTTCACTTGCATGGACTTTTTCATTGTGTCACTTATCAGGAGTAATAGTTCTTATTTTTGATAAATCACACGTAGTTTTAACAAAATCAAAGGATTATGCTACCTGTGTATCAGTTTGTCAATAAAAACACGTAATTTGTTTTTCCTGTTTTTGCAACCAAAAAACAATTGTATTTTTAAGTATTGGAAGTTTAATAACGATATTTTACAATAATAGTCGAGTATGTTGTTACCATAACATAATAATGCCAATAATATCACTTTGTTTCTAGAACATAAATGTTACTATCTGACCATTAGATAAGATAAACTCTCACAGAAACTAGATTTGAAATCCCTGCACTCATTGAACTGTACAATATAATCTCACTTTTTCAAATGTAATGAATATCATTTACATAATCATGAATATGGTAATCTTCACCTGCATATGTCACTTGCATTTTGTTCGTCGCTTTAGATGTTGTATAATTACTGTAATTGAGTAATTAAACACCGAAAAGGTGGTGAAGCTAGACAAATTTCTTCATTTTCTTTTGTTGCTGTCGGAGTGAATGTGTGCTATGTTATTTATCCTTAAAATCACGTAGTTGCCCTGGACCATACATGTATCTCAATAAATGGGCCTTAATTGAAAGTTTTAGAGCTTCTGTTCTATGAAGCTTCTATTCATATTATTGTCATGATTGCTTAATCCTACACAATATTACCAAGGTCAAGACTCTACAACACCCTCGAATATTTCAAAATATTACAAACAGGAATGAGATCAAACCACAGTGCATTCTAATTTACATCTATATTAAATACTCACCTACTTTTATCCAATAAAACCAAAGATTTCTATGTACTGTGCAAGTTCTTCAATAGTATACTATTTTTTTTTATAGTTTTGTACACATATATGCTGTGTATGATTATAATAATACGAATTGCTAGGGTTTGTATAGTAGTAGTAAATATATATATATATATATGTATAGTAAAAGAAACGGATTTTATGATGTTTAACCATCGTATCTGATAAGCTATATACGTAACATTTATTTGCACATGCCCCAATATAGATATATAATATCGCTTGATGCGATTGTACTCCAGCACCCGCTTCACAAATCTCAGACGATATTATACTGTACGGTATTATAAACAAGTCATATCCGTACATAGATTATAATCCCAAGCCAGCTTATGAATAGCTCACAGTAGTGAACCATGTACTCCCAAACCCTCACATGGAATGATATGGCATCAAGGTAGATGTAAACGGAAACACCGCCACTTCATCAGGCAGTGAGTGTTGTCATATGCATGTACCTACAATAGTGGTCATTTATCTACCTGTCTAAAGTGGCCACCTTTATTATTGGCTCCTTCCCTAGAGCTTGTAGCGCCTGTGATGTTATGAGAGTACAAAAGTTACTAGTCTGAGCTATTCATAAGATGGCTTAGTAATTATGATCTTGGTAACGTTAAGAATTTGTTCTTCTTCTTCATAATACGGTACAGCTATAATACTGTATTAACTTGGTGAATGGAATGACTCCAGCCGGTCTTTAGGTGGGTGGGGGCTGGGGTAGGTGCAGCATCGGTGTTGATGATACCATGAGAACATTCTTGTAGTCTCCACTGGTATCGTCTTCGACCATGGCGGCCAGGGTGGTGGTGGTGTATTTCTCTTTGAACATTTTCTTGATGGAAGCCAGGTCAATCTAGGCCAGAGAGAGAGAGAACGCAAAAATATACTCAAAAGGAAAACAAAATAAAAGGGAAGAAAATAAAGTGTCCTTTTTATATCATAAACGAGGTATTGGTGGTTCCTAATCTAGATTCTTATTGAACCGATTCAGGCGCGTACGCAGGATTTTTTCGAGGGGGGGGGGGGGGGGGTTAAAACTTGAAAAATTCGCAACCACTCGGCCGTCCGCTGAATAAGCGGGGGTGAGGGGGGGGGGGGGGGGGTAAGAGGACATATTTTTGTTTGTATTTTGGTCCCAAAAATTTCGCAACGACTCAGCCGGTCGCTGAATAAGCAGGGGGAGGGGGATTAGGGGGGGGGGGGGGGGGGGGGGGGGGGGGGGGGGGGTAAGAGCACATTTTGTTTTTGTTTGTTTTTATTTCTGCATTTTCAAATAATCATATACATAAAGTAACAAATATTTCTTCATTTTACATAATTATACATTTTTAAGTAAATTGAATAAGTTGCATACAAACACAAATATAATTTCAATGAAAAATTACAGAAAATGCAGAAGACCGCCATCATGAGCGGTAAGCTTGAAATCGATGGCGGGCTTGTGTGTGTGTGTCTCAACATTTGAGAATTAGGCCGATCAATATTTCGTTTCGTTGGGGGGGGGGGGGGGTAAGGTCAACTTTTTAGGTCACCCATTACCACAATTTTTTTTTTTTAATTAAAAACAAAACAGTGGGGGGGGGGGGGGGGGGTCTCCAAAACACATACATAACAAAGTTAAGGGGGGTTCAACCCCCCAGCCCCCCCCCCCCCCCCCCTGCGTACGCGCCTGACCCGATTATCACTGAATTCTCTCCCACTATAGGCTTAAGACATGGACCACTCGGTTCCAGTGCGCAGTGGGTTGAAATAAGGTGAAATATATGTTCTGTTTGATTTTTGTTTAAATTTATTGTGGCGTAGCCAAGGGCGGGGAGGAAACAATTGTCCGATGTCCCACTTGCCCTAATAAATTTATTTAGACCAATTTAAATAATAAATACAAGACAGAGAAAGAGAGAGAGAGAAGGAGAGAAGGAGAGAAGGATAAAGAGAGAGATAGGGAGGGAGAGGGGGAGGGAGAGAGAGATAAAGATATATATATAGAGAGAGAGAGAGAGAGAGAGAGAGAGAGAGAGAGAGATAAAGAAAGGGTAGGGACGAAATATTTATTATTTTCTGATTTAGATATTCATCCCTCCTGTATGACCAACTTACATGTACCTCTGATCCGGCTGCCTACGACGATGCGAATGAGTTTGTCATCGTCGGTACCTAGTCCCTTCATGGCCCAGTACAGCGAGTCAACGTAGAACGCAAGAGGTTGGCACATGCTCTTGACTGTGAATATGATCAGATGGGAGGAGATCAGCTCAGTCACGGTTACTTTACATTCAATTTACATTATCATTAGATTACAGTAAAAAGTTTTTATTTTGTGTCCCTCAAACTGTGAGAAAATCTTAAGGGAAAATGTCATATTCATTATTCATATGCGGACACTGTTTTATGGAATAACTTGCCAGAATAATTTATAAATATAGAAAGCCTTGGGCCACCATGAGTTTTAGATCATAATATGAAAGAAATTATCAATATTTCAATTCAAAAGACTTTATTTCCGTTAAAAAACATGTCCAAATATAACCATGTGATAAGGTACAGACAGTTTAAAATATACAAATCATGAGCATTATGTTAAATTAATTTAAACAAACTGTGAAAATGAGTAGAAGGAAAAGGGAGCACCTGTAGGAAGCTTATGGTAGCTTGTTGATTTAGGCGTCCAAATGAATTAAATAATTACACAGACATAATAACATAATAAGTATTGCGCATGTATTTGTTCTACCCCCCCGCCCTCCCTCCCCACCCCCCCCCCCCCCACCACCACCTCCCCTCCCCCTTCTTTCTCTCTCATGGTAATTTACAAATTATATTTTATTTTAAAATAGGTATTAAACTAAAACAAATTAAAGGGATAATATATATATTTTAAGATTTTTCTTGAATGAGTTTAAGTAAACATATTGAGTGAGAGCGAATGGAAGAGAATTCCATACTGTGGGCACTGTATACGATTGTTGCATGTACTGTTTATCAATATTCCAAATGTGTGACTTTAGACTATTTCGAGTATTATATTTATGAATTTTAGAGTTAGTTTGGAACATAGTGGTAAGAGATGATGGTGCATTACCTTTAATACATTTGAATACAAACACAGCATTTTGATATTTATTTAGGCTATAAATATTGTGGGTATTTAACTGTCTAAATAAAGGTTTAGAATGGGCCAAATAATGAGAGTGTGTACAATATCGTAGACAACGCTTCTGAAGTAAAAAATAAGGGGTTTAAGTTAGAAGGACTTGTATTTGCCCACACGATGTTACCATATGACAAATAAGAGAAAATGAGTGAATTATAAATCATTAAAAATACATTTCCTGGTATAAAATAATACTTCAGCTTTGACATTAATCCTTTAGTTTTACTTTGTAGAGACCATGGCAATATGGGATTTCCATGACAATGTTTTATCTATGAGAATACCTAAAAATTGAATATTTGAGACTTTTTCAATAATTGTTTTGATCAATATATAATGGTGGAACTTGATTTTTCAATTCTCTTTTGTTGCACTGAGCTGTTCTAAAAAGAATACATTTGGTTTTGTCAAAATTAAGCGATAGTTTATTTACCTTTAACCACAGAGATACATTCTTCATGTGTTCATTAAACTGGTCTATCAGTGAGTATAAGTTATTATGGCTTAAGAACAAAGAAGTGTCATCAGCAAACTGTACAAATTTTAAGGAATGAGAAGAGTTGCATATGTCGTTTATATATAAAAGGAAAAATAGGGGCCCTAAATTTGACCCTTGAGGAATTCAAGATTTAATCAGTTATTTGGTAGAACTGTATCCATTATATTCAGTAAATTGGTACCTTTGACAAAAATAACTCTGAATCCATTTCAACGCAATACCTCTGATACCATAATTTACTAATTTATTAAAGAGAATGGAAAAATCAATGGTATCAAACGCCTTACTCAGGTCCATAAAGACACCAAATATAAACTGTTTTGAATACAAGGCATTAACAATGATATCATAAACAGATATTAAAGCATGGTCAGTAGAATAATGGGTTCGAAATCCAAATTGATTATCATGTAATATATGGTGTTTAGATACAAAATTATATATACGATCATAGACTAATCTCTCCAAGATTTTTGAGAATCATGACAAAAGTGATATAGGACGATAATTACCAATAGTGTGCTTATCCCCCTTTTAAAAGATTGGGATAATTTTGGATAATTTTAGTTGTGAGGGTACTATTGCCATTTGACGAGAGAGATTCAAAACATAAGCTAAAGGTTTTGTAATAACATATCTGACATACTTAACAATATCTGGACTAATATCATCTCATCCACACGACTTTCCATTTTTAAATGAGTACATTATTTTCAAAATTTCGTCTTCATTAATAGGTTTTAGAAATAAACTTTCCTTTATCGGAGGTATCATAAAAGAGGAGAAATTTAAATCTTTACAAGTAGTTGCATCAATGGAAGAAGCTAGTTTTGGTCCAATATTGTTAAAATAATCGTTAAAAACACTGGATATCAATTGCGGATCATTTAGTGTTCTTCCTTCGTGTATAAAGTATTGTGGTAAGATGGGTTTTCGTTTTTTAAATATTCTATTAATCAATCGCCATGTTTTCTTGAGGTCAGTTCTACAATCATTAAACCTTTGATAAAAATACATTTTTTTTTGCCTTTCTCAATTCAGATGACACTTTGTTTCTAATCTTCTTATATTTTTCTTTAATTTCATATATAGGATTACAACAAAACCTTTTATAAAGTTGTTCTTCAATCTTATTTTTTCAACAAGTTTAATGATACCCATAACTTTTTGTTTTTATTTTTCTTATTACTCCTAACAAAAGTGAAAGATTCATTATAATGCCTTCGAAAGTTGGAGAAAAAAAAGTCATAGGCAACATTGGGATCTTTACTTCTATAAACATCTGTCCATTCTTCAGAAGATAACTTGCAGAAAAATGACTTCTTTGTGTTATCCTTGATTTGTCTTATTTTCTTTCCCTTATAATACTCATAACATGTTTGAGCAGTATTTAGTACTACAAAAACTGGAAAGTGGTCTGATACATCAGAGTATATGATACCAGCATTTACATTTGAAGTATAACAATTAATACAAATATTGTCTATAAGTGATGCAGTAGTTGTTGTAAGTCTGGTGCGTTTGTTGATCATAGGGGTTAAACCATTAGCATATACGTTGTTCAAAAAAGTATTAATCCTTGTATCACTAGAGGACTTCAGGAGGTCTAAATTGAAGTCACTCATTATATATAGATGCTTATTCTGTTTAGTTAATTTAGTTGAATTTCAACTTTAAGAATGCCTTGGATTCTTCTTACGTCTGCCTAACGGGCATCTTACGAGTTTTTCGTCTCGTGGAATAAGCTCCCTCTACAAATACGCCCACTGTCGTCAACAGAAACATTCAAATTACAACTGAAAACTTATTTGTTTCTTTCGTTGTAAATATTGTAATATTTTAATTTACCATATCTAGGAGAATTTCGAATTTTGTTTTTCGGTTTATTGATGTTTTTCTTTCTTATGTCTGTTACATGTCCTTTTCTCTAAGCGCCATGAGCACCGAAAGGTGGACCTGTGCGCTATACAAGTAGCCACTATTATTATTATTATTATTATTATCGTACGTGTAACTGACGGAATTCTCAAGCCATTAAGATTTCGTTGTATATTTTGTCTGGTTGCAAAACAAGCGCTGCATAAATTGTGTACGTACACCTTACGAGCACCTTTCGAACGCCTTGCGAAGGCCAGGAGTCGTTCGTACGAGGACCATGCGAATCTCGGTTCGTAAGGCTTTCTAACGAACGCCGTAAGAGCCATCTATGAACAACTTAAAGCGTTCTTACGATCATCGTAAGAAATTTGAGGCTTCTAGGAATGTGTCTCAACCGTACGAAATGTACGAATATCTTGTGTGGTTCTTACGATGTTATTACGACGTTCGTACGGCTACCTTACGAAGAGAGGGTTTCGTACGAGGTTGAAAACAAACTTTGACAAGACCATCGATTAGTCTACGAACTAACGTCTACGAACGCCGGTTTCGTACGGCCTTCTCAAGAAGATCTTCCGAAATGGTCTGAAAATCGTTCGTTCGGCGTTCTTAGCATTTCGTAATGAAATTTGTGACCGAGTCTTAAAATCGTTTTACACTGGCTGCCTGCCGTAGCAACAAACAGAGTTGACATAAGACTTAACTCCGTTTTGTTTACGTTAAGCCATGCATCAAGTCTTCTTTGTGCATGGCTGATGGTCAACGAAACGGAGTAAAGTTTTTGGGTAACTCTGTTTGTTGCTACGATAAGCAGCCAGTGAAAACGATTTCGTTTAATCGAATTATGGAAATGCAAGCTTTAAGGGTCAGTTGAGTTCTGTTTTCAGACCGCAAATGCCTTCAAAGTGCATGGTTAGTGCTCTAATTCTTATCTATAAAATTTCTAGTGCCCTGTTAGAACCTAAAATTGCTATGAAGGTAATTTTAGACCCCAAAATGTTTGAAATTTAGCCAACTGAATACGATCATACCAATTCAGCTCCACTTTCAAAAAAAATATGGTGACCGTTAATTTATTATTTAATTAAAAATATTTATGGGTATTTCAGCCGTCTCTGAACCGATTTTGATCAAACAAAGATGATTTTGTCATTTAAATTGTAAATTCTTTTAAATTTGACACTCAGTTTTTCATTATCTCACAAAAAAATATTTTGTGTAGCGCCCTCTGCAACAGAACTCAACTATCCCTTTTATTGTAAATATACACAACTTCCAAATGAAAGGGGAGGATCTAAGCTTTACAAATATATGTCATTTATTAATTATAATTGTGATTAAGTTACGATAAAACATCGATAATTCTCGGTTTCCTCCTTTCTGGGACGCACTGTATATAAATGCAAATAAAAACAATTTAAGTCTAATTTGTCACGCACGTTAAGGAGTATATACGTATGCCACTTATACAAACCGTACTGTTTTCCCATGGTTTTTGAATAATTTAATTTTTGTTCTGAAGACTCTTTGTAAATATTTACGGCAAAATGGACGTCTTAAAATAAGAAATACCTTTAGAATAAGTACATTTTGGTAACATTATACTTAGAAATTATGTTTAAGCCGCCCTGCAGAAAAGCTAATCGACTATTACTGAACAGAGTTTGATTTTTTACGTTTGAGAAGTTATTAATTTTCAGTTTAAAAAAAGTAGACATATTAAACATTATATTCGTCTATATTATTCTGCAACAGGCATGACAGGTATAAATGAAGACACAAAAATATGTTGCCAACTCAGATTGGTCTATAAGGAGGAAAGATAATAAAAACAACAGGTTTCTAGTTTTCTCTGAATACAAGAGCTATTCAGCCACAGAACTTTCAGTTTCTTATTGCATATCATCAGATATCTATGTCATCAGGCTACTGCTGTATCCTTTCACATGGCACTTGGGACAATAAAGTACTTTGTCGCGTGTGCATTCTACGTGTGCCAACAATTTATCAAAACCTGAGCGACAGGAGTGGTAGCAAAAAGGAGATCGAAATAAAACGTGTGAAATATACTAAAACTATGACTGTTACAAGGTTATGGTTTGATTGAGCTCGTGATGTGCTTTTCAGGCATTTTCTGCTTTGTCTTTAAAATACCAGTTTATTCATTATTCCATAACGAAAGGAATTATCATTACAAATTTAGTACGTGAGATAGACAACGCACCCATAATGATATAATACTAGTATATTTGTAAAGCGCTTAGAGACATTTGTATTAAGCGCTATATAAAAATTAAATATTATTATTATTATAGAGGATCCTTAAAAAGAGAGGGTGCGCTATTAAATGTGAGATTGACCAAGGCAGTCTTTTGAGAGAGTTGTGATTTTTGTTATTATTCATTCGTTCGTTCATGCATGTTAGTATGTGTTTTATATGTAATTTATTATTTTCAAAATAAATATATTGACATCGCAGTGTGTATGCGCGCGTGTGTGTAAGGGGGGGGGGGGGTGGGAGCTGCTTCACTAGTTTTAAATTATGTTATAACAATACCTTAAGTGTGCGAAAGTGCACTTGATGTCTATATTTAATTATTTTTGTTTCGTATCAAGTAGACAGTACTTATTTCACGACGATTGTGGTAAATGCAACAATAATATTCATCACATAGGCACTGAAGCTATTTTAGTGACAACACAAGTCCGCCTCTGGAATAACACCTTCCACTGTTCTTTCTTGTATTGCCTCACGGTATAAATCACAGTTCAAAACAATACTTTAACAAAGGATATATCTGCATAAACAATTCGAACGACTTGTTTTAAATATTGTATCTAGTGTTGAAGGTGAATCCACCTTATCAAAGAAAAAGTATTGCGGAGCTAACGTGCCAGAATGTTTGGATTTCTTCTTTTCATATTTGCCCTAAGTCTAAGTGTTATTAGTATTGTAGGGGATGAAAACGCCACATTTACTGCAAACGAAATAGATCAGAGATCTGCTAAAGGTAAGAAACATATTGCTAAAATCAATACCAGCTACCTACATTTCAAATGTTGATACGGCATGACACTCTACTAAAGTGGATTATATTGTACAATGCTTACTAAAATAAAAAATGATATGATGTTAATAAAATATATTTTTTAGTTTACTTTCATCATATCTTTGGCGTTTATTCGTTAAACAAAATTGGATGAATTAGTGAACAATAACGATTCTATGCTACATAAGATCAGAGGAAAATGAAGATTTGAAATAAATTATATTAACAAAAAAACAGAACATTTATTAGGCTACTTATGGAAGCCATTTGTTCTAAACCTGCATTGCAGACATTTAACAATACAATAGGAACGATAAATCATTGCAAAGAAATAAATCTCACGAATCATGTTTTGCAAATATAATTGTAATTATATTGTTGTTTAATGAAATCCTGTTCAGTGATTGGTCAACATAGCGTCATGTGACCAAACATAACATTGCTATGATGTTACCGATAAGAAACATGTGCGATAACGTGACGTCATCCATGGATACCATGGATGACGTGATAGATATTTTCTTCCGAGGCACTACTGTGCATGCATTCAGCAAGGGAAAGGGATTTCATATGCCTCCAGGGGGCAACTCCCGCGGTGTCACGGCGCTCACGCTGTGCAATTTACGCTGAGCCGCACTTAGTGCACTCACCGGTGGTGCTCCACACTCCTGCAGTATTTGTATAGCGCCAGCTTTCGGTCTTGAATTTGGGGATTTCTCGGCGACAGAAATATGTCCATATCCATATGTAATTGTGCATACATGCTTACTATGAAACTCTACTTACAAATGATTATATCACGAAATAGAGAGTATCATTTTCTGAAGTAATGAAGTACGAATCAAATAATTGTGTTACTCGTTTTAGAGAGATAAATTTAGAGAGATGAAGATCTTTTTTAATTTACTTTTTAAAGATGGTGATTACATCGGTTGCTATCCTCAGGATTGCTTACACTTCGATTACGTCGCCAATATCTCAGAGTCCCACACACTCGACTTCTGCACTGCAACTTGTAAAGAAAATGGATTTAAAGTGGCAGGTGTTTATAACCGGACTGAATGTGCTTGCTCCTGTGAACTGACCTGTATGAGCAAGCAACTGGATGACACGAGCTGTGGCTTGCCCTGCCGAGGGGACTCGACAACATTTTGTGGCGGTTATACTGCAGTGAGCGTGTATACCGGTAAGACATCAAGGTCCTAACAGTTTTCTTGTCATCATCCAGGCACTTAATTTTTTTTTTTGGTCCCCGAAAATTTGAAAAACTGCAACACCCCCCCCCCCCCCCTTGAGCGCCAGGGGGGGGGGGGGGGGCTATCTCCCAAAAAAAATATCTCCCATGTAAAAATACACATTTTTTTCACAGGGGGGGGGGGGGGGGGGAGGCCGGGCCCCCCCCCCCTGGATCCGCCACTGTCATCATCTGTGTATTCAATCATTCCCATTACAATTTGGATCATTAGTTAAACATGACTTTTGCAAGATAAACGTATATCATAAAATGTAAATACAAATTGTTAATAATTCAAAGCAGATCACCCTTCCCTTCTCTAAGCAATGTATTTGCTGATAACGAATCTTAACAATCATTTGCATGGTTGCATACAATTTGTTAAGAGGCGATACATCATTTTCAGTGATGTATATCATTCCTTCCTTCTGATCCTGTCTTTCAATCAATTATAATTCCACCATGTAACAACATTTATCACTTCATGTATTTGATACAATATAACATTGTCTCGTACTCTTTAACTCACGTTTTACCTATCCTATCAAATAAAAGAAGTATACTCTTTAGAATAGTAATACGAGTTTAAGAATGTCTCTTGGCTTATATTCTTTCCAAGTTCAAATGAAATTGATTTAGGTATTTGGAGAGTCATTGATCTGTCAACAAATACCAATATGATTATAGCCACGTGACACTGTTAAAATGCATTGCAGAATCGTTAGATCATGATGTCAGTCATGTAATCCTTTTTAATGTATTTTATTTTAATTTGATAGTTATCATAATCAATCAAGAAACCGTGATTACTATGATTCAAAATGTTGTCCTTTTTGCATCCCAGTTCACCCTTCTGAAACACCAAGCAACACATCCTTTGATACAGTAAGAGAGAAAGATAATACAACGTCCAATGGTAAGTGATAAAGAGTGATACTTATTCATTTCCACGCCTGTTTTCACAATTTTGTTATGCACTTGTCATTTGTAAGACGCACCTCTTGACCCCCGGGAATGGTGCGTCATTGTACCGATGTGAGTCGTACATTTTGATACCATGACGCACCTTCCGTCACAGAAAGTGACACACCATTACATTCCATCGACGCACATTTGAGTCAAACATATGACACACCATTTCATGGAAATGACTAGCCAATGACGCACATTTGAGAAACACTTCTGCTTGGAGAAAGTGACGGTCCCATTGACACACCAAATGACGCAACGTGGTAAAGTGACTTACTATGACGCACATAAGGGTCAGTATTGTGACGGACATTTTGCGGCCATGACGGTACTGTGCGTCGCGATTTTGGGGAACATGACGCAACCATGACGCACCATTCCCGGGGGTCAAGAGGTGCGTCTTACAAATGACAAGTGCATTAGTTTTAGCCTTCGAAGACAGGAACTGTTTAAATGCACCAGCGAAATGGGGATTTTGAATATTCATGAGCTCTTTTTCACTTTTTAGCATATATTATCGCAATAAAAAAAGAGACAATGCGCATGCGTTACTATCGACAGTAGCCTAGGGCCGGATCATTATTATATCGACCAGACCTAATAGTGTAGAACAGAGGTCAGAGTTGAGGGACGGGTGGGGGGGGGGGGGGTAAAAAAACTTTTAAAGGGTTAACTTGGGGCCAGAAAATTCAGTGTCACCTGGATGGAAAGTGCATGAACAAATATCCGTTCAGTTATGCCTCGGTCACACCTTTGCGTATTTGGCTTGCGTATTGTCCGAGCGAAATGAAATGTGCTCACTACGAACTCAATACGCCGACTAGCGCATAGGCCTGCGTTGGTCGCTCGCTAGTTTCCATAACAAAAATATATGGCAAGTAAACGCAGGGTCAAATTGCCTACGAGCGGATACGAGTGGCAGCCAGTGAGTGCGAGCAACAGCGAGTGGCGTAGCGCATGTATACGCAACCATACGCACCTCTTTTTTTGGAAGCGCGTGTCACTGCCTATAGCTGCGTTCCCTGCACGATTTACCTCGCTTTGGCTTATTGTCGTTCGCATGATTGCGTGTATTGTTGCGCTGTTGCTCTCCTACCATTCGCAGCAGCAATAACCGTTGCGATTGCCGCTTGCTACGCTGGGAGTCTAGCTCGTACGCTGTTCGCGCGTACGTTGGTGCGTATTGCTGCGCTCTGCGGCGTATATTAATACGCAGCCGTGCCCAGCAATACGCAGCAAATTTGAAGGTAGCAGTCACACTATTGCGTATCTAGCTCGTAGGTAGCTCGTATGCTGCTCGTACAAAGATTGCCTACGGTTGCCTATGACCACGCTATAGCTCGCTGTTGCTCATAGCAGTACGATTCAATACACTGTTTGCTCGCCATGTTGCGTATGTAGCTCGTCCTTTGCTCGTTTGCTGCTCGCTAGCCGCTCGCACCAGTTGGTCTCGTTGCGTGTTCGCTCGCTTTAGCTCGTCTGTTGTTCGTACTGATGCGTGCCAGCTCGCGCTACAGCGCACAGTGGGCCAGGGAGGAACCAAAGTGTGCCAAAACTAATTTCTGGGGATTTATTTTCTATAAACATAGGAAATGTTTGGATGTCCAGGGATTTCCGCTTAAATGGTATTACCAACATTTTCTCTGATATCTAAGCTTTAAGTTGATACCAAATTTGGCTGCCCGATTGTGCCCGTTATTATGTTAGAGCCGTTTTCCTTGCAACTTTGCCCCGAAAAATGTGTTTATTTTGGTCCGCGGTGTCAGAACAAGTGTCACGCGCCCCCAAGCGCCGTGATTTATGACCGCGAATCCTTCATGATTCAGCCGCGGACTAAAAACAAACATATTTTTCGGGACAATGTGGCAAGGGGAATCGGCTTTAACATGACAACGGGCAAGATCGGGCAGCCAAATTTGGTATCAACTTAAAGCTTAGACATTAGACAAAATGGTGGTATTAAAATATAAGCGGAACTCTGCGGAAATCTAAACGTTTCCTCTGGATTTTTAAAAAACATGGATAATTAGTCCATTTTTCAGTGAATTAACCTTTAATATATCATGAAGATTGTGTTTCTATACATTTTAACCAATTCATTAAACGAAATGAACTATCAGGAATATGTGAGAGCAATTTCATATCAATAACTTAAGAACTTCATGTTTAATTGAAAGATTTACAAAATGAGTCACTTTTGCACTAAAACTGTGAATATGTAGGATTTTGCTTTTTGAAGAAGTAAATTTATACCCTAGTTGTGCTTACCGGAATTAAATATTTTACTGAGGTATTCCTCAATGTATTACAGTTCAACTGGTCAAGAAGAGAATTGAAAAAAAATAAATCACCAAAAATGAGTTTTGGCGCACTTTAGTTCCTCCCTGGCCCACTGTGCGTTGCCATGGTTATGCGGACGAGCGTTGAATCGGCTGTGCGTAAACATAAACAGTACAAATGTGTACCGATTATGCCTAATAATAATCGATGGACGTGGGAAGGAAAAGCGCCTGCACATGCAGGGTAGCAAATTTTCGCAAAAAGAAATACCATACATGGAAAGCTTAGGTTTAGACGGACATTTTGAGATTAACATCACTGCGGGAATCGGCCGGAATCCTAATAAACATGCTACTTTTATAAAAAAAATTGAAATTTTTTCCTTTTTTTGTGAAATTTAATGCTAATTTTTCCCAAAATGAAGCTTCAATAAATTTGGTCATTGTATTTTCTAATTGGGTTACCAATAGGCAAGAAGTGCACGCAGTATCAAGTTGATTGCTTTTCCCTTCATAAATTCTCAACACCTATTGTAAAGTTGCCTCTTTTATCACTTTTGGAGCAACATATAGATTTCCCCATGTTCGCAGGGGTATATGACACTTTTAAAACTCGCTAAATATTAAAATATGGGTGGAAAAATATTCTTTAGAATGTTTTCTTCCCCAAGCGAATGAAAAAAATATAAAAATTCACATTCGCCAATTTTGAATTTTGGCACACTTTGAGGCGATTCTGGCCCACTGTGCAGCGTACCAGCTCGCTCGGGCTGCTGCATATGTATACATTCTAGTCATTTTGAGGGACTGGGCATACACATCTTAGCTTCTGAAGATTCGACATGTACAAGAAAAATTTATCTGATGACAACAATGGCCCTGCAACAGAGCTCTGCCTTGCAAAAGCTTAAGCTTTTGTTTCAGCTGAAAGAAGAAGAGGCGAATGAAGATTATGAGCAAAGGAAGCTGCTGCTTGAGCTGCATCAACGAAGTATCCCGCGGAGTTATTGGGTGCGGTCCTGGATCTGCCGGAGGAAGGACCAGGGACAATTCGACCAACTGATGAGGGAGCTGGAAGACGAGGACCAAGAGGCATTCACGAACTTTTTGAGGGTAACCCCTGAAATGTATTAGAGAGTTAGAGCAGAGACTACATACAAGATTGGAGAAGCAGGACACCTTCTTCAGGAAAGCCCTCTCCTCCGCGCTGAAGATGGCCATCACCCTTAAGGCACCTGGCCACGGGTGACAGCTACAAGACACTCATGTATAGCTTCAGGGTAGCCCACAATACCATTTAATTCACAGTACGTGAGGTATGCACTGCCATCATTGAGGAATACGGTGATGAGCTGGTGAGGTGCCCTATCAGCCCACAGGAATGGAAAGCAGTCGCACAGGGCTTCGAAGACCCCTGGAAGTCTCTCCCTACCATTGGTGCCTTGGAAGACAAGAATGTTGCGATCAAGTGCCCCGAGGATAGTGGGTCAATACTTTACAACTACAAGGGTTTCTACTCTATTGCACTCATGGCCCTGGTCAAGGCCAAATACAATTTTGTTTGGGTAGATGTCGGATATGAAAGCTCTACCTCTGATGCACAGCTCTTCAACTCTTGTAAACTAAATCAACGCCTTGAATCTGACACCCTTGGAGTGCCTCTACCAGAGCCCATGCCAGACAAAGATGAGGACGTAACTAATGAAGCCGTTTGCAAGGACGGCTATGGCTAGACAAGAGAGAATTTACAACTACCAGCTTTCCGCGACAAGGGGAGTAGTGGAGAATGCTTTCGGCATTCTTGCCAACCGATTTCAGTGCCTGCTGACCACTCTCCGACAAACCCCTTCAACCGTCAGTACAATGGTAAAGGCATGTGTATGCCTGCACAACTTGATGAGAACCCGCTACCCTTGCATCCAGAATTCAGCCTAGGACAGGTAAGGCCGCCGAGCATAACAAGGTGCCCGGTTCCTGGCGAGGAGAGCAGACCCTAGCTGAACTTAGGCAGCCGGCTAGAGGTCGCTCGGTTACTCAGGCAGCTCAGGCCCAAATAAATTATATCCAGGCCTACTACAACAGCCCTGCTGGTCCTTTTCCCTGGCAGGAGTCAAAGATTTAAATTTTGGAGTTATGCAGGCCAGATGGTATGGATATCACCAGCCCAACCCCTTGGCATTGACGACATTGAAAGTCCTTAGCTGGCCTTCAGCAATTTAATTTATCGCGAAGAATGTAAATCTCAGTGAAAACATTATTCATATTAAAGAGTTCAACCAAAAGACTGTTGCAATGACTGGGCCAATGACTGGCTTCGTCCTCGTCGTCACTCCCTTTTTCGCTTTGGCATTCGGCATCTTCTTGTTCAGTAGTTGTATCTCCTTCAAATGTTGACTGCGGTAATATTCCAACCCGTGAGGCGCTCCGCCTTTTATTCCCGATATGCAGCGCATAGGCGACTAATCGCAGTGATAGCGAGCTAAAGCGAGCGGCAACCATCGACTGCGAGCTAAAGCGAACGGCGTACGAGGATATCAACGGGGATATCATCATCGACAACGTCGGATGTGACGGGTCAGAAACGCACATCGCACATTGCAGCCATATAGCGGCTATAAGATCCCTAATTGAGCATTCTGGAGACGTTGGTATTATATGCAGCGGAGAATGTAATGTTACAATTTCCGAAAATGTGACTATAACTACAAAAAATGTAAAGTAACGACGTGCATTTCGAGATCTTCACCGTATTAAAGGCGGCGATTTAAAGAGAAGGGTTGAGTTTTGGAGAAAGATAAAAAATACTTTGTGAGCAGTTGCACCAATTATACAATAAACACCTAGTTTGATACGGATTTCATATATTGCAGCTAGGTTGTTATTTGATTTTTTAAAAATAGGTGCACTGATCGCAGAGACTGCATAGTTCATCCATACGAAATGCCACCTCTTTAAAATAAATTTGACAAATTATTAGCTAAAGCCATGTCTTTACATTGCTTGCTTTTCTTTTTTGTTCTCTCTATTTTTTAATGATTGTTTAAAAATGAATTCCATCTAGTTCATTTTGTAATTTCCACTTGCAGCTAAACTCAAGGTTCGCCTTGTAGACGGTCCGGATGAGAGCCAGGGTCGTGTTGAGTTGTTCTACTTCGGATCATGGGGTACTGTCTGCTATCACGGCTGGACCTCATTGGACTCGGAAGTGGTCTGCAGAATGTTAGGATTCGTCGGGGCTATAGCATATTCATCCTCCTCAGTATACGGACGTGGGACAGGGGAAGTGATACTACATCGTCCGAGATGCTCTGGAAAAGAATCGAGTCTTCTTGAGTGTGATCCATATTATGATCTGGGTAACACTGGGTGTGGTGGACATACAACCGATCTCGGAGTTTCATGCTTAAAAATGGGTAAGAATTAACCATATTTAATGGTCAAGAATTTCGAGAGGATTTCTCAAGGTATAACAGGACTAAAAGTCACGTACCGCCCCTATGTGTACAATAGCGAAACAATTAAAATGAGCAAGAGTGAAGTGGGGGGACAGTCGAGTAGAGAAGCAACGTACAACAAAAAGAAGAAGCAGAAAACCCTGATATGAACCATACCCCTACGCTAAGCCTACGAGCCTCTCTCATGGCGTTTCACTAAACTACACGTATTCACAAGAACACCCTTAATTTTTTGTTGGTGAATAGGACCAGGATATCTGGGCCTCGTGTTTGGGCCAACATCACCTGCCAATATATGCCGTAATTGCATTCAGTACCTATAGAGCAGGCAGCTTAGCTGAGAACAATTATGAAAGGACAAAGCAGATCCATTGTTCAACTGATAATGGAGTGTCCAAAACTGTATTGTCAGTATAGTCAAGGATGGGCAAACATGAGTAAAGTGCACTTACAACATGGCCGGGCAAAGTGTAGTGTCAATATTATGAATCAAAGCTGAAGTGCGAGAAATTAAACCACTTTTCCACAGTTTCCAGGAGGCACCAAATCACTCCAAAAGATTTTGTGATAGAGTATGTTTAGCATGTCAGGTCTAGTCCAGCAGTCCAGTAGTTGATCTGACCATGTAAAGATAACGTCCACATACATAAAGATACGTTCCACGCGGCAAAGACATACCAAAATAAAGATAAAGATGATAAAGATTTATCTCATAACTTGTATACACTCTTCCACGCACTAAACGATGGGGGCAATACTATTAATTGTGCGTTATTAGCTGTTTTCCAAGCATTTGCCGGCAGTACTCGGTGTTCACAAGTTGTGTTTGACTAGAGCATGTGGAGCATCTAAACACAAACCGACACACGCAATCCAAGGTGCGCGTTCCGCGAGCCCCCCAAAAAACACACAGTGTGTCTCTGTTCTACCCTGGAACCTCCCGGGACGCCATTTGGCTTGAATTTGAATATGTTATTTGACATGCAAACAATTAGATACGATTAGCAATAGCCCCAGTCGTAAAAAAATAGGAAAAAAATAGGGGGAAAATAGGGATAAAATAGTCCCGAAAATATATTTTTTTTCTATTTTTTCCCTATTTTTTTAAAAGGAAAAAATAGGTAAAAAATAGTTTTGGAAATAGGAAAAAAATAGGTTTGAAACAATTTTTTCTATTTTTTTCCTATTTTTTTCCTATTTTTCAGACCTGAAAATAGGAAAAAAATAGGAAAAAAATAGTGTAGAAAATTATGAAGAAAATAGTGAAAAAATAGTGATAACTAGGTGCTAGTGAACATTGAAAATTAGTGGGAAAATAGTAATAAAATAGTGGGAAAATAGGAATAAAATAGTGAGGAAATAGGAAAAAAATAGTGAGGAAATAGGACAAAAATAGTAAGGAAATAGGAAAAAAATAGCTAAAAAAATAGTAGGAAAATAGGGAAAAAATAGTAGGAAAATAGGGAAAAAATAGTAAGAAAATAGGAAAAAAATAGTAAGAAAATAGTGAGGAAATCAGAAAAAATAGTCAGGAAATAGGGGAGATCACTCATCCTTTACTTTCATGGATTTCTCAAGCACTACCATCTCACACATCCAGTCAACAACTCTGTATATTCAACTAAATCACACAGTGCAAACTTGATATAAAGAGATCAGTTATACCTAAAATGACAAGGTAATTTACCAGCTTTTGGGGGTTAATATTTCTTGGTTGCACATGACCTCATTGTCAAAAGTTTCCACTGTAGAATAGTCACCCTACTCCTACAGCTCTTTTCTCTGCATCGATGCACCTACTCAGTTTGCCAAATTCACTTCATCCTTTCAGTCTAATCCATTTAGTAGAACATTTAAAATAGTCAATGGGTATATATGGAAAATGTTATACAGTCCAGTCCTATTATAACGAACATGGATACACCAAGATGTTATTATGAGGCAATTCTCATCAGTCCCAATTTTTAAACAAACCAATGTGTTCAGTAACTTGAGTATAACATGATTTCATTTTAACAAGGAAATTGGCTTGGTCCCGAGCACCTCGTTATAATGGCAGTGGACTGTAACAAACAAAAAGAATAAAAGGGAATGTGTCCAATAAAATACATGTACTTTATTTTCCAGAGGTTAATTTTAGGACTATTACTGAGCCGATGCGGATATGCCAGACGATCACAAGCTCTCTTCCTCACTAGTAACCAAATAAAGCAGTATTCTCGACATGAGAGTGTTGTTTTCTGTCTCTTTTATTATAATTTAATTACAAAGTGCTCTTAATAATGTAATACAATTTTCAAACATCAAGAAAATCATGACAAATAATATTTTTTTCTCGTTATTTACAAAGATAACAAAATAAAATAAATCATAGAACAGATTTTTCAACAATGCACGTACCGGTATGCTTTATAGTACAGTTGACATGTTACATAATTTTCTCAATCTCAATGGAACTGTCAAAATCTTAATACAATCATCATAATCTAGAAACACTTACTACAAAATCAATGACATGTCATGTCACTGAGATATATATAAACAAGAAAATGACAGACTTACATGCTACTATTTTCAAATAGTTTTACAAAGTATACCATCATTACCATGTATCATAAGTAATGGTATTATGGTCCTTTATCTTCACAATATGCAGGCACTCATTGTGTACACATACATGTTGTACTTGCCTATGAATCTCAATGATTATTGATTAGACATAAGAATTACATAATAAAATGGAAACAAATACTAATGTAAAGGATACAGATGTTCGTCATGCTGTTCACAGGCATCTAATCAAATGGTGGTTGTACGTTACATGTACATTGTCTCTCGATTAGTTTCAATGGATCTGTAAAGATATAAATGAAATGTGAGTTAGGGGTTAGAATAATCATGCATTGGTACATTTATGAACATGCAATTAATACTTAGTACAAGTATTTATGTATTTCATAATAAAAAATTCAAAGGCATAGAACATGTGTGTACAAAAGAATGATAGCAAAAAAGATGCCAGGCTGACGACGAACGGATGGTGAAACAACAGAGTCATCATAGAGCTGTCAAGGTGCATGAAATGTAAACCACTCAGGTAGGCAATTAATTAAATTTTATTTTATTCTTAGATATATTGGGTGAACATACATAAAATAAAACATAAAATACAGAAAAGAAAATAGTAAAGGAACAATTTTTTGAAGAAAAAAATAAAAAGGAAAGAGAAAAATAATGTAGGTAGAACTTGTGCCACCTGCACATTATTTTTCTAGCATAATGATGAGGTAAACTACTCTAATATTTTGATGTCAGATCTTAAAGGTAATACAAAGTTTTGGGAAATTTCGAAAATTGGGTGGATAGTGAATCTTTACAATTTTGATATATTTGGATGCCCCTGCATTATGAGCACTAAAAAAATTAGCCCCTAAAACACTTGTTTTCAAGAAAAATTGAATATAAAAATTTACCGGTGCTCCCGGTAAATTTTGATAAATTTCAAATAGCGCCTATGGCCGTACAATGGTAGCTGCGACCATGAAAATCTCAGAATATGTAGTTGGGATATATAATTTTCAAACGGGAATAGCTAATCGGTTGATTTTAGTCAAGAAACATTGTTTCATAGCTAAACTAATATCTTGACCTTGAGAGGAAGCTATACAACATAAAGAGTTTATTATTTATAATATAACTTTAGACTCAATTTCAATCGCGACAACGATCAATGTATATTGTAGGAACGCATATGCTTCCAATATGTTAATTTGAACCAAATTCATGACCCAATACTAAAACTTTGTAATACCTTTAACTAACAAACATGAAATAAATATACCCAAAAAGATTATCAACAATAGATTTAGATTTCTAGTTAGTAAGGACATTTATTTACCTCGCAGACACATTCTCGGACTTAATGGAAGACTTGCTCTTCTTCTTGGCTTGCGTGGTGCTTAGCAGGTTGGGTTTTCTGATTCCTAGAAAAATAATTTGAGAGACAATTTAGCCTAAAACCACATCAAAACATTATATCATGCAAGGCAATATAATTGACAGACGTAGCAATGGTAAAAAATCTGAAATTCTACGTGGATTTATTGTAATCACGTTTGTTTACATTCACTCATTCACTCAGAAGTTGTGTACAACCTCAATACTACATGGGAATATTGATACGTAAAATACCATTCTATACTATGAAGTAGCATTATATTCAACAACAGACACAATAAAAATCTATATATCATAATATAATTAAGTTTCAGATATAAACGTACCTTTTCAGCTGTTTTCTGGGGCCAGTTCCGCTCGTCGATGGTCCGTCATTCGACAACAACTTCTTGGCTTGCGTGGTGCTAATTAGCAGGTTGGGTTTTCTGATTCCTAGAAAAATAATTTGAGAGACAATTTAGCCTAAAACCACATCAAAACATTATATCATGCAAGGCAATATAATTGACAGACGTAGCAATGGTAAAAAAATCTGAAATTCTACGTGGATTTATTGTAATCACGTTTGTTTACATTCACTCATTCACTCATTCACTCATAAGTTGTGTACAACCTCAACACTACATAGTACATGCTACATGGGAATATTGATACGTAAAATACCATTCCATACTATGAAGTAGCATTATATTCAACAACAGACACAATAAAAATCTATATATCATAATATAATTAAGTTTCAGATATAAACGTACCTTTTCAGCTGTTTTCTGGGGCCAGTTCCGCTCGTCGATGGTCCGTCATTCGACAACAACTTCTTGGCTTGCGTGGTGCTTAGCAGGTTGGGTTTTCTGATTCCTAGAAAAATAATTTGAGAGACAATTTAGCCTAAAACCACATCAAAACATTATATCATGCAAGGCAATATAATTGACAGACATAGCAATGGTAAAAAATCTGAAATTCTATGTGGATTTATTGTAATCACGTTTGTTTACATTCACTCATTCACTCAGAAGTTGTGTACAACCTCAACACTACATGGGAATATTGATACGTAAAATACCATTCTATACTATGAAGTAGCATTATATTCAACAACAGACACAATAAAAATCTATATATCATAATATAATTAAGTTTCAGATATAAACGTACCTTTTCAGCTGTTTTCTGGGGCCAGTTCCGCTCGTCGATGGTCCGTCACTCGACAACAACTTCTTGGCTTGCGTGGTGCTTAGCAGGTTGGGTTTTCTGATTCCTAGAAAATAATTTGAGAGACAATTTAGCCTAAAACCACATCAAAACATTATATCATGCAAGGCAATATAATTGACAGACGTAGCAATGGTAAAAAATCTGAAATTCTACGTGGATTTATTGTAATCACGTTTGTTTACATTCACTCATTCACTCAGAAGTTGTGTACAACCTCAACACTACATAGTACAATGAATCAGTACAATGTACATGCTACATGGGAATATTGATACGTAAAATACCATTCTATACTATGAAGTAGCATTATATTCAACAACAGACATAATAAAAATCTATATATCATAATATAATTAAGTTTCAGATATAAACGTACCTTTTCAGCTGTTTTCTGGGGCCAGTTCCGCTCGTCGATGGTCCGTCATTCGACAACAACTTCTTGGCTTGCGTGGTGCTTAGCAGGTTGGGTTTTCTGATTCCTAGAAAAATAATTTGAGAGACAATTTAGCCTAAAACCACATCAAAACATTATATCATGCAAGGCAATATAATTGACAGACGTAGCAATGGTAAAAAATCTGAAATTCTACGTGGATTTATTGTAATCACGTTTGTTTACATTCACTCATTCACTCATTCACTCAGAAGTTGTGTACAACCTCAACACTACATGGGAATATTGATACGTAAAATACCATTCTATACTATGAAGTAGCATTATATTCAACAACAGACACAATAAAAATCTATATATCATAATATAATTAAGTTTCAGATATAAACGTACCTTTTCAGCTGTTTTCTGGGGCCAGTTCCGCTCGTCGATTGTCCGTCATTCGACAACAAACTTGTATCTCTACGAGTGGGACTAATATTTTGAAAAATTGTCGGGCTCATTTTCTTGGGAAGAATCACTAAAATGGGATAAGGAGGCATCGGAGTATGAGGAGTCACTATCTATTGATGAAATTTCATCGCTAGAATAATTGCTGGAAGACATTTTGGTGTGATTTGGAGACGTTTGAAGAACGAAAATCAGCAATAAAAGTCCGATGCGCACAATGATTCAGCAAGCGCACGAAAAGCAGTGGGGGTAAAAAATAACGGGTTTCTTTTTGAATCCGTGCTAACTCGCCCCACGGGACATCTCGCCCCAGCCTCAAAGACTGGGGCGAGATGTCCCGACACGATTCATCGATCGAGAGATACCAATGTGTATTATGTTTGTGCACATTGTACATTTTTAGACTAGATGGCTGATGTTTGTTTACATTCTTTAGTCCTGGCCGTAAATTAGCAGACCACTGGTATCTCTCGATCGATAAATCATGTCGGGATATCTCGCCCCAGTCTTTGAGGCTGGGGCGAGTTAGCCCGACTCCTTCTTGTTCAGTTACGTAGGGGTACTTGCGTACTGTCCTCTACGTTGAAACTTTGCACACACATAGAACGGGAATATCTCGATCGAATGTTTTTTTTTCTATTAAGAAAGGAAAAAATAATTGAAATTTCTATGAGTACATTTTCTTTTTACACATGGTTTATTTATGGTTATCTTTGAGCTCACTATTCAATATGTGAACCGACAGCTAAAAACCACCAATAAGTCGCAAAATTAACAACAGAGATAATGGCAGGAGAAACAATGAAAATATGCAAGTTTAGAAAATAGACAAAAAATAGTTTACAAATTTGTATCATGTCATAAAAAATTTAAGTGCAAAAAATAGGAAGAAAATAGTACTCGCAAATAGGTAAAAAGAAGTCTGAAAAAGATAAATGTTAAAAAATAGGGAAAAAATAGTCTGAAAAAGATAAAGGTGAAAAAATAGGGAAAAAATAGTTTTGAAGTCGAAAAGAGAAAAAAAATAATCCTATTTTTTTCATATTTTTTTTGGAGAAAATAGGAAGAAAATAGTCTGAAAAAGATGAAGGTGGAAAAATAGGGAAAAAATAGTTTGGTACTCGAAAATAGGAAAAAATAGAACTATTTTTTTCCTATTTTCTTATAAAAAAATAGGAAACAAATAGTCCACAAAAGTTGAAGGTGAAAAAAATGGGGAAAAAATAGTTTGTGCTTCAAAATAGGAAAAAAATAGGACTATTTTTTTTACTGTTTTCTTATAGGAAATAGGAAAAAAATAGTCTGAAAAAAAATATAGGTGAAAAAAATAGGGGAAAAATAGTTTTTACTTAAAAATAGGAAAAAAATAGCCCTATTTTTTTCCTATTTTCTTGAAGGAAATAGGAAAAAAAATAGTCTGAAAAAAAATATAGGTGAAAAAAATAGGGAAAAAATAGTTTTTACTTAAAAATAGGAAAAAAATAGCCCTATTTTTTTCCTATTTTCTTGAAGGAAATAGGAAAAAAATAGTCTGAATTTCCAGAAAATAGGGAAAAAATAGGAAAAAAATAGGGAAAAAATATATTTTCGCAACACAAAAAACTACTAGGGAGGATTAGCCCTGTAAATGATGAATACCACATCTAATAACCCTTGCCATGATATTGTTGTCACTTGATTTCAGAAGACCTTCGGGGTCGTTTGGTCGGCGGAAGATCTGACAACGAAGGCCGTGTTGAGATTCTATACCTTGGTACCTGGGGGACAGTGTGTGATGACAACTGGGATCTAAATGACGCCAACGTAGTTTGCAGGATGCTTGGCTACGAACGGGCGGAAAGCTTTTCCTGCTGCGCAGCCTTTGGACCAGGGCCTGGACCTATTGTTCTGGATGAAGTGGAATGCGAGGGTACCGAACAAAACATAGGCCATTGTCGAAGAAGTGGATACGAAATGCATAACTGCGATCACTCGGAGGATGTTGGTGTCTTGTGCATCGAACATGGTAATTGCAGTTTAAACACAACACAAACGAGACAAAACAAGAACAGCAACAAAAACATTAATATATTAATCAGTAGCAATAAATTGTTTTTTAATAACAAGTTGAATTTCCGAAGAAATTAAATCAGTCTTTATTCTAAGGAATTCTTCAAGACAATTCTGCATTGTATTAAAAACACCGTGTACGTAGTCCTTAAACTAATTTGTGGGGATCTTTCGGCAAAAGTTCTGAAAAAAAATCCTTAGTAAAGAATATTCTTAATGCTCCCAACAGAGAATGGTGTTTGAAACGTTATGACTCTTCTTTCATTGTTTATATGAGAGAAAATGGTGCTAGATGTACACTTAAAGATAATCGGAAAGTTTGAGTGAAAACGGACCATTATTAATGATAAAAATTGGGAAAAACTGATCTGATCGATTCCTTAATTCTCCCAACTATATTATAACAATTTACTTACATTTCAGGTGAATGTAAATCGTCACAAAGCAATTAATTGACTCTTTATACCATTCCAGACATTTTGGTGTTGAAAGACTTTTAAAAGCCTGTCTTATGTCTTATTTTCAAGGGAAAAACGGTTGGGAAAATCATAAATGTTTGGGAAAATTTACTGTTAATCACTGGAGGGTGTTGCACAGTGTCGCCTTCAAAGAAAACCATGTATATCTTTGTGGTTTGAGAATGTTCTCAAGATTTTTTGGCTGTTAGAGGGTAAGTACAGTTCTGTAGAAAGAATATAATAAGTAACATTTCATACAAATATCATTTTACACCGTTTTTTATCAACCTATCAACAATGTTACCGAGTCACTTTAAGTACTATATGCCATATACTTCCGTAATCTTGTATATTCTTCTGTCTGTTTCACCATGCGAACCTACAAAACTCCTACATTGCAAGTCAGGTCAGTTCTGTTGACCTGCTACTACTCACATATTAATACATACGGGGGCGTGCTGCTCTTATTGGTCACTGGCGCTATACAGGTACTGCAGTAGTGTATCGCAGTTACCGCACGCGTAAATTGCACAACGTGAGCGCCGTGGCACCAGTGGATTTGCCCGTGTGGAGGCATTTGAAATTTCGTATGCTCGCTGGAATTTGCCAGTTTTCTTTTTTTTGTTGGGGGGGGGGGGACGAATAGTTCATGAACTATTCGTGACGTCAGCAATACAAAAATTAATGAACTATTCGGCTGGAAACATCTTTTCTAGTAAAACTATTCTTGTTATTGTTGTATACACTCATATAATGCAGCAATCTAACGATAAGGGAAATAATATATAGTACTGGAAACTATTGCACGCTTTTTTATGAGAAAAAACCTCGGATAGTTTAAGTAAATGAATCACACATCACCGCGTTTCACCAAACATTTGAATAGGATATTGGAGTGAGTTGTATAATAATTGATTGACGATATGCATGTAACTAAAGGCCTGATTTATATTCATTCATTGAATTGACAGAAGTGGGCCAGGAATCCTCTACAACCATGACAACAACGAATGGCGGTGTAATGGGTCTATCCCAGCCTGCCACATATGGTCAGTTTAGTTTCAAGTTACCATTAGCCTTCAAAATGTTTACCTTGCATTAATGATTAATTTTTATTAAATTCTTAATAATAATAATAATAATACATATGATTTATAAGGCGCCAAATCCACTTGACAGTCAAATGCTCAAGGCGCAGCTTGTGCAAAAGATGAAATACATACATGATACATTTATACAAAGTGCGATAGGAAAGGTACATATATAAAAGGTTATGGTAATCAATTATAAGCTAAATTAAACAGATATTTCTTAAGATTGTTTTTTAAAACTTCAGCAGAACTGCTATTCTTAATCCATTGAGGGAGAGTATTTCATAATAAAGGCCCAGCATGAGCGAAGGTTCGCTCCCCCCACTTTGTTTTAACCCTAGGAGTAACAAGTAAGCCAGAGTTTTGAGAACGTAGCTGTCTAGAAGGAAAGTAATGCTTAATCAAGCCGATGTTATACTGCGGAGCAGAGCCATGTATACAGTGAAATAATAGCAAAATAATCTTGAAAACAACACGTTTTTCTACGGGCAACCAATGGAGTGATTTGAGGACTGGTGTGATGTGACTGTACTTGCTGGACAGGGTCACGACACGGGCAGCAGCATTCTGTAATCTTTGTAATTTTGCGAGTAGGTTGTGAGGTGAACTAAACAAAAGGCCATTACCAAAATCCAAGCGAGAAGAAATTAAAGCATGAGTAATTTTCTCAGTGGCACTACGGTTAAGATATTTACGAATAAAACCCAAATTGCGTAACTGATAACGTACTGATTTTGAGACATATTGAATTTGTGTAGACATTGTCATGTTTGAGTCGAGAAACACACCAAGGTTGCGACATACATTAGATAGGGCAGTTTCATGTCCAGCAAGAGTAATTGAAGTGATAGAAATCTTCTGTAACTGAGTCTTAGAACCATACATTATAAATTCGCATTTGGCGAGATTTAATTTAAGAGAATGTGAGTTTAACCAATTATGAACATCTTGTACACAAGTCTCAATGTTATGGATAGCGCTGGCTGCATTGCTCTGATTGGGTTTGAAAGAAGTATATATTTGAATATCATCAGCATAAACATGATAAGAGAGAGAATGGTGATGAAAAATATTCTTCAAACCCGTTAAATATAACGAAAACAGCGTGGGCCCGCCCACAGAGCCTTGCGGAACTCCGCATGTAAGTGGTACACAATCTGAAAGGCAGCCGTTTATCAAGACAGCTTGAGAATGGCATGACAGGTATGATTTAAACCATTCCAGGGCTTGACCTTTAATACCGAGTGACATGAGGGTATTCACCAGAACAGTGTGGTTAACAGTGTCAAAGGCGGAAGACAAATCAAGGAGTACCATAGCAGTTACTTTTCCGCCATCCATCTCCTGGAGTATAAAGTTGGATACATTAACAAGGAGGGTTTCTACACTGTGGTGGGGACGGTATGCAGATTGAAATGGGTCAAGGAGGTCATTATCGAGACAGTAATCATTTAATCTAGAGAACACCACCCTCTCAAGTATTTTAAACAAAAACGGGAGATTAGAAACTGGACGGTAATTACTTAGTAATTCAGAATCAAGATTGGGTTTCTTCAGTAAAGGAAGAATGTGTGCCGTTTTAAGGACAGAAGGTACGCATGCCTGAACGATACTTAAGTTGACAATCTGTGAAATAACAGAGGCAAATGAAGAGGAACAATCCTTAATGAGAACAGTATAGACAGGGTCTAGTTTACACGACTTAGCTGGCAATCTATGAAGCAGTGATTGTATCTCATCGGAGGTGGTAGGTTGAATCGTCTCGAGGGATGCTGACGTGACAGGATCAGGTGGAGTTAAGTCAGGAGTGAGACTGTCCTGAATCTTCTGAACCTTGGAGCGGAAGAACTGAATAAATCTTTGAGCCAGTTCTTTACTATCAGCATGTCTTGGGAGTGGAGAGTTCTGTTTCCGATTAAAGAGACGATTGGCCGTAGAGAAGAGTTTCTTAGAGTCATGTCCACATTTATCGATTAGCCCGACAAAGTACGAACGTTTGGCTCGTTCGACGAGAGAGTTCGTGAAATCTCGTTGCGCACGGAACATCTCTTTGTCGATGTGAAGCTTGCCGTTAGATCGCCATCTCCGCTCAAGCTGCCTACGTTTACGTTTCTCAGCAGTAATCTTGCCGTTGTACCAGGGATTGTCCTGACGGTCTCTAACCTTGCGGATCTTGGCAGGAGCGTGAATATCAAGGAGCGAAGAAAGAATGGTGTTGTAGCGACTAGTAGCTGTGTTGACACTCTCTGACGTTAAGGGCATAATGTCGCTCTCAGCAACATCCTTCGCGAAGGCTATCCTGTTTATGTCTTTAATATTACGGGAAGCAAATGTTCTGTCGGTGCGTGGAGGCTTAGTGAAGCGAAGTACACAAGTGATAGCAGCATGATCTGATAAACCTTGAAAGATACTTGGCTTCGAAATTGACAAATTGTCTGAATTGCGCACCAGGACGACGTCCAGAATGTGACCTTTGTCGTGAGTCGGCGATGTAACCAACTGGGATAGGCCATGACTGTTAATAAGGTCCACAAACCTGAGTGTATGCTGGGATGAAGAGTTATCTAGATGGATGTTTAGATCTCCGGTGATCAAAAGTGGGTATGGTTTGCACAACCTCTCATCAAGAAGCGCAGAGAAGTCGATAAGAAACTGAGTGAAAGACTGGTATCCTGGTGGTCTGTATATGACTATAATGTCGAGCTGTGTAGAGCCGCCAGATACAGTTCCAGACATTGATTCAAAGGTTTCGAATTTGCCTGTTGGATTAATATCGACGTGGAGACTGTCCCTGTAGAGAAAGCCGACCCCGTCGCCACGTTTAGCAGCTCTGGGATGGTGCTTGAACAGATAACCACGTGGGCAAAGATCAGCAATCACTGCATCGTCAGATGCAGTTAGCCAAGTTTCACAAACACATGTAAAATCTAAACTATGGTCAATAATAAACTCCTCTAATAAGGTAGATTTATTACGAACAGAACGGCAATTCAACATACCAAGTTTGAGGTTGTTATTAAAACGATCACGGCCCCCCTTCATACCTCGATGTGTCTTCCGCCCTATGTCATGTCTGTTAATACCTAAAGACATAATAATATTACATAATTCCTCATTCTGTTCACGCCACAGTAGCGAATATGAACGCGAATTAAAAGAGTGAAGTGTTTTACTATCATACTTGTATGATATAGAATACCTCGTACTGTTATCGTTATCCGAGGAGGTCGAGTTATGTGTGACAGGGCCTGGGTTCGGATTCACATCGCCAGATAACAATTCCAATTCTAAGTGTAATATATTTTCATTGTGTCTTGGACGGATTGAATTATAAGTCAGTAACACGATCGCGAATACTCCCGATGAATCATCCTGAGGCAATTTCCAATAGCCTTGTGTGTTACCTAGTGGTGAGTGTGGTGCATGACAATCACCTATTACGCAGTCTGAATATGACTTTTTAATTGAATATTACAACGAGGTATTGAAATTCTCCTCGAGGTGATTTCATGATAGATTCTCCCATCTTGTCCAGTATATTATTCACGCCGGTCAGTGACAGAAATAGTGAATGTTTACTTGAAGATTGATAAAAAGGACATTTCAAATATATAAACAATGTAAATGTAAGAGGTGGTGTAAATGTTACATAACGATCCGAATAACATTAATGCATAGATGTATAATGTTCACATTGTTACAGGTCTATCAGAATTTGGGTTTCGTACGGTTCCTAAACATTCCTAACTTTATACGATACACATTGATGTGCTCTTTAATTTTATGTTGGCGGTTGATTTTTTTTATTCAAAAATGCCAATATCATTTCTTTCCCAGGTTTGATAGGGTTCCTCTCTTTTGCAGTTATTGGTATCCTTTTGTGGAGTATCATCGTGACAGTAATGATGCGGAAGTACAGGTATGTATCACAGCAAAGCATGTTACATTGGTAATTAATTAAGCTTGATATTTTGTTGTAGACTAAAAGTAAAAGTTGAGTGCTGGTATTGATAAACATTTATTTGTGAGCTTTGCTCGTTTGTGTTAAGTTAAGTTGGCACACTATTATATGTCACCTAAAGGAGATGACTCTTCACTTAATACTTTTATTTTTGAAACAATACAAGTAGAGCTTAAAGGTAAAGACCAGTTATGGTCATGCGATTGCATTGTGAAAGAAACGTTGTGATATCGATCAGAAAAGGTTGATCATCTAGCATCTAGCATCTGCAAGGTTCTGGAATCATCAAAATGATAAGAAATTTGGCCCATTCTTCGTAAAGTTACAAGCACTATACACAGAAAGATGTATATGGGACTACCCTATATCTCTCACAGTCCATGAGAGAAACAAATTTACCAAATATATGAATTAGTAGGCGGTTTCCCGGCAAATTTGTTATCATGTATTAGTCAAAACATATTCTTTCACATGATTGGTAATGAGAGCTTCCATTTCATTTTTTGAAATTGGGGCGTTTCCAATACTGGTCTTTACCTTTAACAGTCTCGGCCGCGTATTCAATAAACACCAGAGATAGAGAGAGAGAGAGAGAGAGAGAGAGAGAGAGAGTACGGAAGAGATAGTATATGAAAGTAAGAAGAGAGAGAGATAGAGGGGATGGGGAAGTTGGGTAAATGAAAAATTGTACTTAAAAATCTGCGAGAAGATATTTCCATCGATCCTCTTTACTCTGGTCTGTTTACGACTTGGTAATGTACACATTTTAGTGACATTTTTCGTTTCTCTATCAGTATAGAAAAAAAAAATTATTTAGATTTACAAGACGCATTTATATGGGGGTACAAAACACTGTACACTATTATTTCTTTATTTCTCTCTTCTTTTTTTTTTTTTTTGATGAGTTCAAATTGCCCCAAATTTGAGTAAATGTATGCTTGTACATGTTAAATTGAGAAAAGGCTTATTAATATAGCAAAAGACAGACGCTCTTCATAGGCCCTACATCAACGTTTCATATTGAGACATTATTCATTTGTATTATTAACCAATTGCGTGCAGCATAACTCTATTATACTATGAGATAATACAATAATAATCAAGCCGCCAGAATGGTAACAGGTGTTTTAACTTCGTACACATTATTCATTACGATTACACAAAACAGTCTGTTGTAATAATGCAAATGATCAATACTATAGTATATATTCAGACGAGGTGGCCGAGTGGTTAAGGCGATGGACTGCTAATCCATTGTGCTCTGCACGCGTGGGTTCGAATCCCATCCTCGTCGCCAAGTATTCTTTTAACGATCTTTATGACTATTTTGACACCAGCTTTAAAATGGAATCTACCATTGTTATCCCTTGGAAAAGACAATTCTTAGCCCCAATGCTTTTTCCAATGCAAAGACGTTTCTCTATGCAAAAACATAAGAGATTATTACAAATTGTCATGATTGAAAAATGTAATTAATACAGGCCCTGGACCTCACTTTCGAGATATAATATGCATTATATTGTGTGCAATTCAATATAGACCTGTGCATTTCCGCGTGCAGTGCACAGTTGTCTTAAATTAAACAAGACTGACCAAGTCAATTTACTTCTAAATGGTGACATCAAAAACTTGATTATACACCGATTCCCTTTTTCTACATGATCAACCTTATTTAAATTGCCCCCCCCCCCAGACAGTTTCTTCCACAATGTCAATGTCATTAATTTTATACATATATTTTAAAATTAAAATGCAGGTAACTAGAGAAAATGCTAACTCTCTTTCACTCTCATCTTGTTGTCACTGTTAAATGCTTTGAGGAAATATGGTATATTTATCTGTCATGTGTAATCGAGTCTCTATATCTACAGGAGAGCAGGAAATGAAGCTAGTAGTAAGCAGCAAGAGAAGTATCCTCAGACCGCCAATCAGAACTGTTACAACGGACCACAGCAGGATGAGGAAGGTTACATGGAACTTAACGCTGTCCCTCACAAGCTACCAGAAGGATCTTCACGTAATCAGGGTGAAGTATTCAAAACGCCACGACCTGGCGACAAGGAAGATGGTTACGAAAATATGAAGATCTAAGAAGAGGGGGGAAAATTAGATCTACCATTGCTCTTCTTTCCTCACTCTTTTCCTCCTCTTTCCATCTTCCTACTCTTACCCACCCTTCATATCTATCTACCCTTATGCCGTTTCTCTATCTTCTAGCTATCTTTCTCTCTTCTGAAAATATTTGTAATTTCTGAAGAACAATGTAATTTGTTGAACATGTTAATCGTTCTTTATATTTTCCATCGATGTGTTTTTCATTCACTTGTTAGTTTGTTTATTCAAACTCACAAGATTCAATTCAATTACAATGCATTGAAAGTCTGATTGTATTATTGTTATTGTTCAATTTGTTTTTGTTAAATGGTTGTTTACTATTTTCTTTTAACTTTATGCGAAATTCATCAATTTCGCCAGTTGGCTCCAAATGAATATTTAAAGAACCATTACTAGTATTGTTACTATAGTACTACTACTGGTACTATAGTACTACTACTACTACTACTACTACTACTACTAGGCGCGTACGCAGGGGGGAGGGGGGAGGGGGTGTTTAGGGGGTTAACGCCCCCTCAATTTTGTTTTGTTATACTGTTTTTAAAAAAATGCTCTCACTACCCCCACCCCCTCCCCACACACACACACACTGAGCGAAATATCGATTAGCGCGATTTTCAAATTTTTGGGGAAAAAAGAAATTATTGCTCACTCCCACCCCCCCCCCCATTTTTCTTATTTATGTATGTTCGTGTCTCTGTGTGTGTGTGTGTGTGTATGTTGGAAATGCTAAAAGGAACAGACTATGTATAAACAAATTCAATTCACAAACGCTACTTGGAATATACAGTGCGTCCCAGAAAAAACGAAACCGAGAAGTATCGATGCTCTATCATAACTTAATCACAACTATAATTGATGAATGATACATATTTGGAAAGCTCAGAGTCTCCTCTTTCATGTGATGCTACTCTGATGATGCATATTTCACGCATGAGTGATTAAAAGCAATTTGAAGGAAGGAAACCAAAAAGACATTTGGCGGGCGGTATCTGAATTTCGAAGAAAAATTCACATTTCTAGAAAGTTGAGTTTCTGCCCTTTCATATGACACCTCAATCAGGAAAAATGAGCGAGGAATAACAAAGTTCTGTTTGTTTAAAGTAGCCCTTACATTTTCATAATTTTAGGAAAAATTCGTTTTCACTAGGTGCCTGCCGTAGCAAAAAGCAGATTTGACAAAAGACTTAACTCCGTTTCGTTGACAATCAGCCATGCATGAAGACTCTCGTCTACGGCTGATTGTCAACGAAACGGAGTTAAGTCTTTTGTTAATTTCGTTTATTGATACGGCAGGCAGCCAGTGAAAACGAATTCGTTTAATAAAATTATGGAAATGCAGGCACTACTTTAAACGAACAGAACTTTGTTATTCCTCGATCATTTTTCCTAATTGACGTGTCATATAAAAGGGCAGAAACTCAACTTTCTAGAAATGTGAATTTTTCTTCGAAATTCAGATACCGCCCGCCAAATGTCTTTTTGGTTTCCTTCCTTCAAATTGCTTTTAATCACTCATGCGTGAAATATGCATCATCTGAGTAGCATCAACTGAAAGAGGAGACTCTAAGCTTTCCAAATATGTACCATTCATTAATTATGGTTGTGATTAAGTTATGATAAAACATCGATACTTCTCGGTTTCGTTTTTTCTGGGACGCACTGTACAAGAGGCATGTATTGAACTTCACAAGCGCTTTCGATTTATTCTCATGAGGTCTAAGAAAGTGCTTTTGAAGTTCAATCTATGCCTCTTGTATATTACAATTAGCGTTGTGAAAAGATACATTTTTTTTTTACTATACATATTCTCTATTGATATTTCAGCAATAAAGGAACAGAGAAATTATGAGAAAGTTACACAAAGAAAAGGATAACATAATAAGATGATCCAAGGACTTGACCTGATTAGTGGTCATAATTGTCCATAACTCTTTCTCTTTCCATTGCATAACCAATTAATGACTGTACAGCTGATTTTAAATAATCACTTAAAGGTATGGTGTGTCCCTTTGGCACTCAACATCAAATTATGTAGAACTTTTCAGGAATTATGAATATGTCACGTATGTCATATTTGTGAAATTTAACGTTAGCAGTGTCCTAGTATTCAAATTATGCAATGAAACCCGTTTACCTTCAAGACTTCACCGTCAGACACAATTGAGTGACTGATTGACTTCTTTTTGTCTTTTGTGATAACATACATAAAATGAACTGTAAAGGATACATGAGCATTTGTCTACATCAATAACCCACTTCTAGTAATGGCCAAAATTAGACTGATTGAATCTTTGCGCAGCACAAAACGTATGTCCATTCGGTACAAGAGTTTGAAAATCAGACTATATGCATAAACGAGCGTGCTTGCTAAATTCGATTCGACAACTAACGGTCGTTATTCTCCCTCAAAAATAATTTGTCAAGCCCTTTTGTTTTGAGGGAAGTTCAAAATTAGTATTATCTTTAAAATGCCGTTCTAATCTAACCTTTTCATATTTGGGCCTGCCAATTGGACATTTTACCTTTAAACCTTCAACACAAAATCAGTGTGTGATACAATATATTTAATGGTCTGAATGAGCCATAGATACAGCCGTTAAACCAGCAATAGTATTTATTGGTAATACAAATCAAGAATACAAAAGCTGGAACTGCACTTGTGGTATATTTGATTGACATTAATATACACATTATACGGTATTTTACTTGCTGACTCGTTAGTTCCAATATGAGTAACGTGCCTGCGAGGATGTTGCCAAACTAGCACAGCTTCTATTCCACAAACCAAGCATGGGAAATCAGTGTTATCGCTAATTTGTTTTAACAAACAGCTCAGTGTACTTGTGGAGAACGATCATAAAGGCTCAACTCACGATGGATTCCTTGACGCGAACACTCTTGATCTTGATGGTAATCTTTTTGGGAGGTATCGTGCAGAAGGTTAGAGTTGAAATGCCAATCAATTCACAACAGCCAAACTATACATGCCCGATCCAGGATCTTCAAATAGCTAATTGCGCTCATCTCAATCTTACCTCAATTCCCCAAGACCTTCCGCATGGCCTGCTGGTATTATCCATCCGTGACAACCAATTAACAGAACTTTTAAACACGTCGTTCATGAATTACAACCAACTTGAAGAACTGTATGCTCGTCACAACGTAATTGCTTTCATTGATAGTGGAACATTCGAAACTCTACCACAGTTGCAAGTATTGGAACTAGATCATAACCTGATTACCTTTCTACCCATCTATTATCTTCAGAAGAATGCTCATTTATATGTAATAAATCTATCGCACAACAAGATCAGTAACATCTCCAGCACATTGGTGAGTACTCAAATGTGTGGAAACTTGTATGAATGGCGGAATATGGCGGTAGTAGATCTATCCTTCAACAAATTTACAACTATAAATGAGGATGACTTTTTACCTTGGAGAAATTGCTCTGTCGATAAGTTCAATGTAGATAATAACAATGTGACGTTTCTTCAACCTCAGGCGCTTAGACATTTGCCCAAAGTAGGTACTCTGAACATGAACAATATCAGCTTAGCTACTTTCGACGTCGGGTATTTCATGGGCAATATTGAAATCGAGCGACTTCTGATTGAATCTTCAAGCATTAAGTATATTCATCCAGCGAACATATCGTCGATGCGAAAAGAAAATGTGCCACTGATTAAAGAACTTTCTTTAGATTTTAACATCTTAACAAATATTCCAGGGTTTGCTCTGCGTGGTCTGGAAAAACTGCAAGTCCTGAGCCTTGGAGGAAATCGTATATCTAACATCAATAATGAATCATTTTGTGGCCTACATGCACTGGTATACCTAAGTTTGTATTTGAATAGCATACAGTCACTTCCCCGCGCTTCGTTCGCTTGCGCCTCAAACCTCAAGGAAATTGTTTTGTCACGTAATAACCTCGTGACATTGGATCCCCAATGGTTTGACGGATCATTGTTTCTCCGTAGCCTGGTGATAGATCAAAGTGGCATCCGTATCATCACGTTCAGACCATGGGAGGTAACTAATCTTCAGACTCTTGTTCTTACAAAAAACAATCTCGGTTTCCTTTATCATGAAACCTTCACTGGGTTGTCAAATTTGAAAGCACTTAATTTTTCTGGCAATGCCAATCCTTTTCGGATGTCAGAGGACGCCCTCATTTCAGTAAGTTCCTTAGAACTCCTCGACATGTCGAATTCGAAACAATTTACCATGACAGGTTCGTTTAGAAATATGCAACATCTACTTAATCTGGACATGTCATCTAGCCCGTTGAAAATTTTATCAAGTGACCAGTTTACGAACACACATGCGCTGAGGGTTCTGAATATGTCGCGGTCAAATCTCAAAGTTAAGGATTTAGTTGATAAAGAGACAGGGACATCGTTGTTCTCAGGCTTGGTCTCCTTGCGGATTCTTAAACTACGGCAAAACTCTTTAAATACCACGCACGCTCTTCCTGGCATATTTACCCCGCTTACAAATCTTATTGAGCTAGACTTAACAAGTTGTTGTATAAAACAAGTTGCCTCAGGATCATTTGCAAACTTAACGACCCTTTGTCAGCTTAGTCTGCAAGACAATGACTTAACCAGTATTCCCAAGGACGCTTTTCAAGGTTTGTACAATTTAAGGGTGTTGCAGCTGCAGAATAATTTAATTAAATTCATCCAGCAAGGGCTGTTTATGGGCACAAATGAACTTGAACAGTTGTACTTACAAAATAATCACATTTCGACCGTAGCCTCCAACACTTTCATGCCGTCAAGTTTGATTAGATTCAATATTGCATACAATCCCTTGACCTGCGATTGCCAACTTGCCTGGTTTAGACAATGGTTGAACGAGGTCGAAGGAAAAATAGATCTTGCTCCCAAAAATCAAACCCGTTGTTCAAGCAGCTCCTTAAAGGTGTTGGTCAATCAAATAATTTGGTCTTTCGATCCGGATGAATATTGCGGGATCAATACCATGGTTATCGTTTCCGCATGTTTTGCGCCGATTTTAGTTTTAACCCTCGGTATACTCGTGTATCTGAACCGATGGTGGATAAACTATAAGTTGTATCTTCTCAAGTTGGCCATCGTTGGTTACCATGAGATCACCGAAGATCGAAATCCGGAGGACTATGAATACCAACTCAACCTCATGTTCCATGAAGGCGATGAATGGTGGGCAAATAACTTCATGAAACCTTTTCTAGAGCAGAGGATGCCTCATCTGGAGCGCGTCATATTTGGCGATGTCGATCTTCACCCGGGATCGTTCTACTTGAACGCCATCTATGACGTCATCGAAAACAGCCACAAGACAATATTGTTACTTAGCAACCAGTCTGTAGATGATGCCTGGTACATGACCAAGCTCCGTATGGCAGTGGAGCACATGAATGACACAAAGTTGGAGAAGGTCATCTTGATCTTCCTTGAAGACATCGATGATGACCATCTACCGTACCTTGTTAGGCTCTTGCTGAGTCGGAACAAGCCTTATTTGCTGTGGACAGAGGATGAAGAAGGTCAGGAGGTCTTCTGGGCAAAGGTCCAGAAGAGCATGAGATCAAACCGGCAAATGAACAATGTTATACCCGTTTAAGAAGAAGCTTGAGTTCTTGATCTAAGATTACATTGTGAATTAAACTGTCCGGGAGCAAGCATGATTAGAAAACGGTGATCATATTCGAGGTAGCACACATAATTTGTGCTTAAAGTCTCTAGCCCTGAATATCATGTACACAGACATGTGTGTGTGGGACTACAAACATATGTGGCATGGCCTGTTAAGTTGTTCAAGCATTTCAGCTATCTAATGTGATGTTTCAATTGTAAAGGCATTTGAAGAGCATCTCTTCTGGGAGGATAATTCTAACAATGATATTCTTCCAAAAATCACTTAAAAAACGAGAGAGCTTGCAATTATTTTCTCATACTTGCGAAAACTCAACCTTTTCTTGGATTGTACATACGTATGGTGGTGTGAACAAAGTTCGCGTGTGGACTTCATTTACAGACTGTTACATATCTTAAAAAATCGGTAAGATTTCGAAATTCTGATATCACCAAGGTTCTGAAAATGTTCATTTTGACCGACAATGTCATCAAAATTGTTAGTAAAAAGTGATACCAACTGATTGTTTGATATATTGACTTGTAATTTATACAATTGCCTACTTGTCATGCGTTGCTTTTTGGATAAATCACTTGAGTAAACTCGTGTGTGCGAATTAAGGTATCGTTGTTTTTATGACCTTTTCTTCAGTAAAAGAACTTTCTAAGCCGGCATACATTTTGTAGTCTAATATTTGGACATTTCTTTGTTCTAAATGATCTAAATTGATTTGGGTAAAATATGTAAAATTATGGTATAATATAGTTTCCATTTCCTTTAAAATGTACGCGAAATTTCCCCTATTATAGAATATGCGCTTGTAACTGAATTTCGCTGCATAAGATTCGTGCAAAAAGACGTATGGCGAGTTGTGACTACAACATTATTTTTTTTCCACGTTTATCTCACTATCTTTCCCTTACCACGTTACCATATCTTATTACTTTTTTTCGTTCCATCCTTTTTTATCCGAGACTCAAACATTTCATATAATTTAGTCAGTGGGATGTGGCTGCATGTGTTCGGGAAGGGAGGGGGAATTGTGAAGTTCGGGAAGTTTTTGGTTTGTAAGGGGGAGGGTGGGTAGGTAACATTATTAGGTGTCTTGGTGTGTGTGTGTTGTGTGTATGTGCGTGTATGGGTGTGTGTGTATGGAGAAAAAAGTGTGTATGTATGCGTGCGTGTGTGTATGTGTGTGGTGTAGGCTCTTTTTTGAAATATTATTCATTGATTGCACAACATATTACATTGTTATAAATGAGTAATAACTTCCAACTGTATATGATTGTGTTATATTTCTGTGATAATTAGTAACTAAACATGTATATGCTTTGTTATGCATTTGTAATAGTTTGATATGGAGATGTAAATATGGAAATGTGCGATCTTTAATCATATATTTCATTCATGCTAAAGTAATGTAACTTCAATATATTGTAGTATTATGACAAATTATGTATATATTATCATTCTGTTATTAATTTTTGTGAATTGAATGAACAATATAAATAAAAAATAAAAAATAAAAAAAGCAACAATAAGCAAACAAACTAAATAAAATCAGAAAAATTATTTATGTTCTTACTTTAATGCATTGTCAATTTGCGATTCTTCCCCTTCACCTCCTGAAGTAACGAAATATATTGTCTTTATCTAAAATACTTAAAAAGACGGAATAAATTAGATATATAAGGTGTAAGCATTGAAATAATGATTTCATTGATAGTACAATTATCAAGATCAGTATGAAATTTAAAGCAATACATTTCGTATGGATAAATTACTATGATAATGGTAAATTTGAAGGAAAACACGATCTCAAAGAACTTACGAGAATAAAATTCAACCTAAAACAATTTTAATAGCCATGTTTATCACCGATTAAAATTAATGTACACAAAATATTCAGTGCCACAACACGTATTCCGATCATTTATTTGGGATATCAAAGGGAACTGAAGGTAATTAACCTGCTTCCTGAATACGTTCATTATAGGTCGATCAGCATTACCAGTTATGGAAAATGGTAATAACTTTAACCCATTTTAACAAGAACTCAGATTTTAATACAAATACGAAAGGAAGAAGTTACACTTGTATGGTATCGAAAACCCTACTAGGTTTCCTCATAATGTCAAAAACATATCTTCATTAACTGTAATCCTAATAACAAATCATATAGAAACGTGCAGTATTGCCATTATGTTTACAAATGAACCGCGGTACAAACGCTAAGCGTGACAAAACTCATAACAGCATCTAAAATGATTGAATGTTATCATGGTTACTTTTTCATTGTGTCACTTATCAGAAGGTTTAGTTCATATTTTGAATAAATCACATGTAGTTTAATCGTAACCATAGGATTATGCTGCAATTGTATGAGCTTGTCAGTAATTTCACGTAATTTGTTTTCTGTTTGTGCAAAAAAAGAAATGTATAGTTTTATGTAAATTGAATTTAATTTACGATATTTTACAATTATAGTGAAGTATGTTGTAACCATAATATATTAATGCAACCAGTTTTCACTCTGTTTCTAAATTGTAATTCTTAATATCTGACCATTTAGAAATGATAAACTCTCACAGAAATTAGATTTGAAATCCCCTCACCCATTGTACTGTACAGTATAATACTAGAAAACTTAATTTCACTATTTCAGATGTAATGAATCTCATGAATATGATAATATGAATAATCATGAATATGGTAATCTTCACTTGCATGTACTTTTTCATTGTGTCACTTATCAGGAGTAATAGTTCTTATTTTCGATAAATCACACGTAGTTTTAACAAAATCAAAGGATTATGCTACCTGTGTATCAGTTTGTCAATAATAACACGTAATTAGTTTTTCCTGTTTTTGCAACCAAAAAACAATTGTATTTTTAAGTATTGGAAGTTTAATAACGATATTTTACAATAATAGTCGAGTATGTTGTTACCATAACATAATAATGCCAATAATATCACTTTGTTTCTAGAACATAAATGTTACTATCTGACCATTAGATAAGATAAACTCTCACAGAAACTAGATTTGAAATCCCTGCACTCATTGAACTGTACAATATAATCTCACTTTTTTCAAATGTAATGAATATAATCATGAATATGATAATATGAATAATCATGAATATGGTAATCTGCACTTGCATATGTTCTGTCTGTGGTTTTAGATTTTGTGTAATCACTGTAATTAAGTCATTAAACATCGAACAGGTGGTGAATCCCAACAGATTTCTTTCATTTTCTTTTGTTGCTGTCGGATTGAATGTGTGCTATGTTATTTATCCTTAAAATCAAGTAGATGCCCTGGACCAAACATGTATCTCAATAAATGGGCCTTAATTGAAAGTGTTAGAGGTTCTGTTCTATGAAGCTTGTGTTCATATTATTGTCATGGATGTATGATTGCTTAATCCTACACAACATTCCAAAGGTCAAGACTCTACAACACCCTCGGAATATTTCAAAATATTACAAAAAGGAATGAGATCAAACCACAGTGCATTCTAATTTACATCTATATTAAATACTCACCTACTTTTATCCAATAAAACCTAAGATTTCTATGTACTGTATAAGTTCTTCAATAGTATACTATTATGTTAATAGTTTTTAACACATACACCCACAACAAAAAGTGAGTCATTTGACACATTTAAGCATAATTTTCGTGAGTCAGGTGTAAATTGACTCATTAGTAACAACCAATGAGTCTCTATTGACTCATTTATATTTCACCAGTGTGTCAATCATGAGCTGACGCATTTGCAAAATGCTTCGACTGACTCACATAATCGTAAAAAATGAGTCAAGATCGACATAAGATTATTTTAGAAGAAAAAAGTTGTGGGTGTATATGCTGTGTATGATTATAATTATACGAATTGCTATGGTTTGTATTGTAGTAGTACATATATATATATATTATGAATGTTTAACCATCGTATCTGATAAGCTATATACGTAACATTTATTTGCACATGCCCCGATATCGATATATAATATCGCTTGATGCGATTGTACTACAGCACCCGTTTAACCAGTTTCAAACAGTTTTATACTGTACCGTATTATGAAAAATTCACAATTCTAACTGTACCTAGATTATAATCCCTACACCAGCTTGTAAATAGCCCACACTAGTAAACCGTGTACTCTCATAACCTCAAATGTGGATGATATGGCAGCAAGGTAGATGTAAACGGAAACACGGCCACTTCATCAGGTAGTGAGTTTTGTCATATGCATGTACCTAACATGTGTAGTCTTAGTGGTCATCTATCTACCTGTCTAAAGTTGCCAACTCCAGTTTCTCTGGAACAAACTGCCCGCCTTTATTCACTGCGCCCCCTCTGTATCTCAATTCAAATCTCTACTCAAAACCTATCTTTTCAAATTGTAAATTGCAGTTGTGCGTCGGTCAATGGAGGTGCGCACCATATTTGTCCTTATTTAGTTGATTGCCACTGTTTTTCTTACCTTATCTATGTTACTTTTGTATTTTTGCTTTTTCTTCTAATTTAATTCTACGGGTTATAGTCTTCTCTTAATCAGAACACTGTGCGCTCAGAAACATCAGTATTAAGCGCCTAATAAATGTTATGTATTATTATTATTATTAACTTCATTATTGGCTCCTTGTCTAGAGCTTGTAGCGCCTGTGAGGTTATGCGAGTACACGGTTTACTAATGTCAGCTATTTATAACGTGGCTTAGTAATTATAATCTTGGTAAAGTTATTTTCTTCATAATACGTAACAGCTATAATACTGTGTTAACTTGGTGAATGGAATGACTCCAGCTGGTATTTAGGTGGTGGTGGGGGCTGGGGTAGATGCAGCATCGGCGTTGATGATACCAATGAGAACATTCTTGTAGTCTCAACTGGTATCGTCTTCGACCATAGCGGCCAGAGTAGTGGTGGTGTATTTCTCTTTGAACATGGTCTTGATGGAAGCCAGGTCGATCTAGACTAAAGAGAGAGAGAGAGATTGTCAAAAATACAATCAAAAGGAACAGAAAAAAAAGGGAAGAAAATAAAATGGCCTTCCATATCATATACGAGGTATCGGTGGTTCCTGATCAAGCTTCTTATTAGCCCGATTATTACTGAATTCTCTCACCACTATAGGCTTAATACATGGACCACTCGGTTCCAGTAGGCAGTGGATTGAAATAAGGTGAAATACATTATCTGAGTGAAAAAGGCGGTATATAAATTATTAAAAAAGTAACAAAAATTGTGATGTAACCAAGGGCGGGAAGGAAACAATTGTCCGATGTCCCACGCCCCATTAAATTATATTTAGACCATATTAAAGAAATACACTTAGGCCTAATTTGATTTGAAGATGGTGAAACTTAAACAATGAACCTCTTCGCTCCGTCACTAGGCTCCCTCGTAGATGGCGTAATAGTCGTAAACTGTTACCGCCATTGGGGCCTTTTTATTATGTCCCTTCAAACCCACTCCCCCCACCCCCAACAAAATATCTAAAGAAAATATGCCGAACGAAAATAAATATTTTCTAAGGAATCGCGAGTACCCGCTTTATTGACCGAGATGGAGTGGTGCGAAAGTAGGGAAAATGAGATTTTGTGATTGTGTCATTGCAAGCCCTTTACGGGATATAACCTACGACTTCAACATTTTTTGCAGTCGAAAATTCAAACAACTTGACCACGAATCATGAAGCATATTGCTTCGGTTGTCTCATTTTCGCTCGTTGGACCAAAGCCAGCACAAACGTAGCTAGTTCGACGTCACTACCAAACTATAGCCAATCAGCTGTCAATGACGTCATATTGTATGAGGCGGCAAATATATTTTGAGAAATTATCAAAAAATTGACTATTTCTAATCGCAAACTAGTTTTTATTTCTGTATGGAAACGTAGCCATTGTTATCTTGGCATGCATTCATGTCATCAGAATAGGGTAAAATACGTCTTACATGATTCAAGGTGTCGATTTTGCAGGAAAATTGTCAATTTCTTAGAATGTTCCACTATGTTACAGGGTGTGCCATTGGGTATGTGTGAACCGGGTGTGCGGAAATGGTGTGTCGGGGAGAGGAAGTGAGAGTGTTCGTGAGTGTGGTAATTGTATGTGTGTCAGATGGCTAATCGTAAATCTACAATGACGAGTAAACTGTCTACATCACAGTCCACAGATAAATATGTGCCTTGAACATATAGCAGACGGCAATCGGCGGAGCAGACGACACTTAGTAGTGATTTTGTATGTGAGATTGCTTTGCTAAATATAAACTACAAGAACCTTTTCCATATCTTTAAACTATTATTGATATCTGATAATTAAACAGTTAGTAAAATAAACCTACCAAACTACATAATACAATGAAATACTTGACTGAAAGTAAGGGAGTTTGATATGGTGCACAATTGCACCCCTCCGTAAATAATCGAATAGTCCATGGTGTGTCATGAATATTCATGTTTTTGCTTACCTTGGCAGAATGTTTGCCTATACTAAATGGAAAAATTACGGTGGGGGTTGGCTGAAGTGGACATAATAAACCAAGCAGAACTGATCTATGATAATTCATGCTTGTTATTCTTCGTTTGCTTGACCTATAATCTTACAATCGCGTGGTAAATTGCGTCCAAAGTTCGACTTGTTACACATGCGTTATATAGGCAATGGCGAGCTTGTGACCTATTTTGATCAAATTACGGTGGGTGAACTTTCAAAAGTCAATGGGACATGAGGGTTCCAATGTAAGAGCTAGTGTCAACGTACGTCGGGTGGATGAGCTTTTCGTTTAAACAAAAAATGAATTTTTAACAATTTTTTGGGTAACAGTCCATATTTTTTTTTTTTTTTCAATGATATTTTATTTTCTCCATTGCTTTTCACAAACAAGAACAAAATTTATAATAACAAACAATAACAAAATCAATACATAAACTAATCTGCATGTTAATATTATTCCATAGAATATGATTTTAAATTCACAGCTAAATAATACAAAAGAACTTTTACTATTTACATTGATACTTACATCAGTGTTCAAGACACTCCTATAATGTTTCAAACAAAAGATGGCGCTAAACCACATTTGACAAGTTTTTTTCTTTTTCTTCCTCTCTCCAATGATATTTCATTTCCTCCATTGCTTTTCATAAACAATAGCAAAATCAATACATAAAATAATCTGCATGTTAATATTATTATATAGAATATGATTTTACATTCACATCTAAATAATACAAATGAACTTTTGCTATTTACATCAAATAAAGAATGAAACATGCATGCATGAAAAAGGCATGAACATAAAAAGACATTTAAGAGAAGAAAAAAATGAAAAAAAGAAAAATACTTACATACACACATACACACACGTGCACAGACACCCACTTAAAACATGCCTACATTTTGTGGGAATCTCGACCATTATATCAGCCATGTCCATTTCATTGCTTCTATTCGCTTTCCTTATTTTATCTATTCTGCACGAAGCTATTCTAAATTGTCCCACTTTCTAAAATGATATGTGAGTGTACCTCGGTCCCCAGCTAATTTCTTCTCCTCCTTTCTATTTTCTAATAATCTTTTCTTAATCTCCAAATAAGTTGGTGGTTTTTGTCTATTTTTACTATCTATAAATATCATATATTTTATCAAAATTATGATATGATTTAATAACTGTTCCTTCCCTATGTTAAACTCAACTACCCCTACATGGATACCTTTCCAATTTATATTTTTAATCTCTACTAAATTAAATAAATTCCCACACTCTTCCCAAATTGGTTTTACTTTCTCACAAAGACAAAATAAATGCTCATAAGTTTCTTCATATTTACCACAAAAAGAACATAAATTACTATTAACCATTTTAAATGTATATAAATGTAATTTAGTATATATAATATTATAAAGCATTTTAAATTGAAATTCTCTAAGCTTACTATTCAATGTGCACTTTCTAAGGCTTAAAAATATTAGTTGTATATCTTTTCCATGAATATTATAAGTCTGTTCTAAATGTCGTTCTGCATATGATTTTTCTACTCTCTTATTTAATAAAAAAGCGTATATAATTGTTGAGGTTATTTGATCTAACATATATACCTTTTCAAACATAATAATATCCATATCTAATTCCCTATCTATATTTGAGTGAGTATTTTTATTTAAAAATTGTTTCCATGTAGACGGGATGCCAAGAAAAATATGTTGTATTTTACTAATTTCTAAACTATTTAAACCTTTTCTTTGAAATTCCTCATTAGATTTTATATTACCTTCCTTATCAACAATATGATGCAACTTATACACATTTTTGTTAAATAATCCCTCATCAAAAGGAACATGACCATCGATAAAAACAAATCTATTACTATAGATAATCTCATTCCTCCTAGAAACACTTTTCTTTAACAAAAATATTCTTGTAGCCATTCAAACATCCAACATGTCTCTATAAAATGCTGGTAATACTAATTCAGATATACCTACGGTTGCATTATTATAAAATATCAAAATTCCTCCAGCATCTTTAGTTAAATAATTAAAATATTGTTTCCATCCCATGTTTGCATCCCCCGTTAAAAGTCTCTTTACCCACATAATCCTCTGCACTAAAATAAATAAATGAAAGTCCGTTAATCTTAGTCCACCTCTACAATAATCCAGGAACATTACATTTCGCTTTATCTTATCATTTCCTTTCCACAAAAAGTCAAAAACCAGTTTATCCAAATCTCTAAATACCCAATTTGGTACTGGTATCAGCGCCGATACATAAATCAATTTTGACAAAATAAACGTTTGTATCAATTGAATTTTCCCCATTAAAGTTAAATCTCTTTGTTTCCACCAAGACAACAACTTTTTTATTTTACTCAAAATTTCCTTATAATTTGTCCTTTCCTGAATTTCAACATCTAAAGAAAAATATATACCCAAAATCTTGACCATTTGTACTACTTTACCAAATGGAAGAGCAATATTTTCATTTTGAGAAGGGCCTAAAAATAATATAAAAGTTTTTTCTTTATTAATTTTTAATCCAGAATTTCTAGCAAAATTTTCAAACAGTTTCCCCACCTTTTTAAATGAATTTGAGTCCCGAATAAAGAGAGTCATATCATCTGCATAAAGAACTTGTTTTACATGTACGTTATTAAAAGTAAATCCTTGAATTTCAGGGTCTTTATATATTGAACGAGCTAAAATTTCAATACAAAGTATAAACAAATATGCGGACAGGGGGTCCCCCTGTCTAACACCTCTCTTAATATCAAAGTACCCAGTAGATGAGCCCCCATTAAAGACACAACTTTGAGCATTATTATATATAGTCTCCACCCATCTACGAAATGATGGTCCAAAACCAAATGTAAACAAAACCTTCTGCAAAAAAGTATGTGAAACTGAATCGAAAGCCTTTTCAAAATCAATTATCATCATATATCCAGGTATTTCATTGACTGATGTATGATGAATTATATCATCTATCATTCTAATTGCTTCACCTATGTTTCGATCCTTTAGATAACCCACCTGGTCGACAGAAATTAAATCATTTAAAACTTTTTTAATCCTTATAGAAAGCACTTTAGTCAAAATTTTGTAGTCTACATTCAATAAAGATATTGGTCTATAATTTTTTATAAATAAGGGATCTTTTCCTTCTTTATGAATCAAACTTATGACCGCCTGCTTTTGTGATGAGGAAAGTTCCTTCTTTCCAAAAGCTGAATTTACAGAATCTACAACTAAATTTCCTATCAATGGCCAAAAGAGTATATAAAATTCAACACTTAATCCATCATTCCCCGGGGATTTATTAGATGCCATTTCTTTCATGGCTGCAATACATTCACCGTTTGTTATTTTACCTTCACATAATGCACACGAATCTGAATTTAATTTTGGCAAGTCCTGAAAAAAATCATCCAAAAAATCAATTTCCTCTTCCGATTGAGCATAAAGCTTACTATAAAATGTATATATTTCTTTCATAATATTTTGTTGATCAAAACTTATATCTTCATCAATATAAAGTTTATTTATCAATGTTTTCTTTTTATTAGACTTCATTAATTGGGTAAAATACCCAGTGTCTCTTTCTCCGCATTCATAGTGTGATGCTCTAGAACGAATTTTAATACCTTCATTTATATAATTATAACAATCCTGTAAGTCTTGTTTGTTTCGTTCTAAGTCATCAACTTTTTCCTGGTCTATTCCATTCAGCAATTCATTTTCCAGCTTCAAAATATCTTCTTCCAAATTTTCAATTCTTTGTTTTCGTTGTTTCGCCTTTTCTTTTGAATATTTTCTACTAACATTCCTAATTTTCATTTTCAAAAAATCCCATAAAACTCTTTTATCTTCTATCTCTCTTCGAAATTCTTCTTTTAATTTAATAATTTCCTCTTTAATACAATTGATATATTCATTATCTTGACATAAATTATTATTTAATTTCCAATAGGATCCCTGAAACTTAAATGAATACATTAACTTATCGTAAAATTGCAATTGAATGGCTGAATGATCCGGAGCCGTAGAAGGTATTATATCACATTTTAATACTACATGTTCTATTTGCTTAGAAACAAACCAATAATCTAATCTACTTTGTATACATGAATTTACTTGCCTATACGTAAACTGTTTCTTCAATCCATTCCTTACCCTCCAAACATCTAGCAACTCAAATCTATCTAAAAATTGTTCAAATAAAATATGAAATCGAGACTGAACATGGTGTTTACTACTTCCAAAATAATCTAAATCATTGTTTAAAATAATATTAAAATCTCCCCCAATAATTATTGCATTATTTTCTTTATTAATTTCTTTTACTATTTTTTCAAAATTGACCAAAAAATCAATCCCTTCTGATTCTCTTCCTCTTACTGGCAAATAAACATTAGCTATTATCAATTTCATCCCCTGAATAATACATTCCATTATAACATATCTACCATTATTATCTGAAATAACATTTAACATCTGAATATCTAATTTATTATCTATTAAAATAAGCACCCCTTTACTATGGTTTGTCCCATGACTAAAATATGAACTCCCATTCCAAAGCAATTTCCAAGTCTCCTCCACTTCAATTGTACTATATGTTTCTTGTAAAAAAACAATATCAGCACCTTTATCTTTACACCACGTACAAATTTTTGCCCTCTTTGACTTTTCTCGAATTCCTTTGACATTTAAAGAAAGAAAATTACATTTGATAAAAATATCTTTACCTTCCATAGCTATATATGAATATGAACATGTATTCTTTCCTCCCTATATAAGGTTCTAATACACAGGATGGCAGAAGCAGGCTCAATAATATATAATTACTAACAAAATCAGCATACTGGTCGAGATCCCCAACTACGTAGGCAATGCAATTAACACTCACACACAGCTCACACAACACACATACTAACTTAACTAAACGAAATTGTAAGATGTTTAGAAAGCTACATGGGGTATGGACTATGTTGCGTGTTAACTAGTAATCCCACATAATTCCTTTTTTAATTAAACTACTAAAAAGCAGTATCCCTCCAGACAATAAAACACTTAATAAATGATCACATCCAGACAAATTGATTATGGTTAAAAACTGGTTCTATATTCTATAATTTCACATAAGATACAATGATTACAGAATTATCAGAAACCTCTTCTGTCTATCTCAACAGTGACAGTCAATTAAACTATCACTAGGCCCTTGGTAGTTACTATTAATAATCAAACATAGATAACTTCCAACAGCACATTAATGTAAAGGAGACTCAACTTAGTCACTATGGTATTAATGATTACCGCTTAATACAAGTCTCGAAATATCAGGAGTCCTGTTCAGTACAACTTAAGACAGTACTAAAACAAGTCAGTTAAATATCATTCACACTGCATGAATAATAACAGTCAAGAAAATACTACTCAAATCTAAGCTAGACAGCGTTTAGATTTACTTACATATATAGCATGAAATATTGTGGTTCAAGAAACCACTAAACAAATCTCTACTTGTGTATGTGTACGGAATGCACAACACGAGAATACAACAATATATCGGTGGATCTAGACTAGCAGATCTAGATCAGTAGACCAGGCATAGTCTAGGCCTAGAACTAGTGCAATTATAAACATGTAAAATATGTGTTAGTAAGCGTACGCACTCAACAACAGGCACTCAGTCAGTCAAAATAAGGCATCACAATGATAAACAATGCAATGCATAAATCACAATATAATTAACGTTACGTGAGTCATTGGAGTTGAATTCAAAGTAGATCTTCTTCAAGTTCTATCTAGATGTAGAAACTAGCTAGACGGAAACGGTGGTTGATGAGCTGGTTGTCGATCGCGTAGAAAATGCAGACGATGATCGACGCTAGATGAACGATAACGATGATGAAGACGATGACTACGGGATGAAGACAATGAGTGCAGATGACGATGATGAAGACAACGATGATGACAACGATGATGAAGACGACGCTGGTGAAGACAGCGATGATGAAGTCGACGATGAAGTCGACGATGAAGACGACGCTGGTGAAGACGATGATGAATCAGTTAACAGATGAATACAATGATGATGCAGTCAATGTCAATATAGGCCTAGATCAACTTCAGTGACTTGCGATGCAGGTCGAAGAATCAAATGTCGAGACAGTATATATCATATGAAGTCGATGATAAAAGGTTGTCAAACAATAATGCAGATGAGAAAAGCTTTAGATCATATTAAATGTTCTATTCTCACTGCACGGCGTATCAAAGTGTCGTCAATGCAGATCACACGAGAGAGTCAAAATATATCTTGTAAGACGTACAAGAAGTAAATAGGTGAGCACGTCCACCGGGAATGGTCCGGGGACGTAGCAGTTCAATCCTCGTTGGATACAGTTTTTACAGGTCAAATATCAACACAATAACAGCATGTGTGTATACCAATATTAAAACAGCTCACTGATTCCCGCACAGGAAAATCAGAAGAGCGCCAATCAACTATACAGCGCGATTGGTTCAGAACACGCGCACATGTATGTTAATTAAGCACGTGATCTAAATACTTATGAATAAATACGCGTACATCTATGTTAATTGGTCATGTGATCAAATATACTAATGAATAAACATAAATCCAGTTAAAACCAGTTCCGAGGACATGGCGTAATACCAAATCCTCGAACTCTCAATGACTTCTAAAGCGGCCATTTTGGATTAAAAACACAATATGTATACCAGTGAATTATAAATGAATGCACTGTAACATTTGTCGCTACAGATGTATACATTCCTTTCTCGTAACTTACAGTGTAATTGTATATTACAAAGCTGGCTTACATTCTTATTTCCTGGCCAAGAGGCAAACAATGTTTGCTCCTTGTCATTAGCGTACTGTACAGTGACCTTACATAAATATTCAAATAAGTTAAATCTTGAACTGAAATGTAGTCTAGTGCAAAACACAATATGCATCATGGCAAAAGAGAACAATGATCCGTCATTCGAACAAATGCTTTCTTGTATTAATATGATTAGGTGTTTAATACCTATGTAAAAACTAAAGACACATAAGAAATGTTTATATAAATTGCGTTCAGATAGAGCTCTCCTATTAACATTCTGACAAGATAAATATATATCCATCATAAAGCCATACAAAAAAAAGTTATAAAATATCCTACGAGAGACAGACATTATGCTGAAAAAAGATTGTATCAAAATCATCCATCCTGCAACACATGCTTGCAAAACAAGGCCTTTAAGAACTCTTCTGAAACATCGAATATGGTCAATATACTTGTCGTGGGTGGGGGTTGGACCTTGCTAGGGACCGGTAGTATCAATGATGAGACAGGACAGCAGATTAAGGTCTATGAGGTTTATTCTGTGTCGTAACAAAAAACCCCAAGGTCAAACAAATGTCGAGCAACAAGCTGCAACAACCAGACTGCAAACTCCACAGTCACTCACTACCCGTCACTGCTACAAGCAGAAATGCAGTCATCACCTACATGTAGGCCTGGACCAGCTGTAGTCCCATATCTCCCAGCCAAGGTCAAACAAATGTCGAGCAACAAGCTGCAACAACCAGACTGCAAACTCCACAGTCACTCACTACCCGTCACTGCTACAAGCAGAAATGCAGTCATCACCTACATGTAGGCCTGGACCAGCTGTAGTCCCATATCTCCCAGCCGAAGGATCTCCAAAACCAGAGTCTTGCCCGACCTAGAACACGTCCGTGCATGTTGATGCTCAATTGGTGTCTCAGCTAACCACACCCAAAATAGAACTACTCGCCCATGCCGCGTATGTACGTACGTACGTTAACATACGGACTAATTCATGCATACAATAAAAAGGAATGTCACTGCCACTTGACCTAATGTCATTACGCAATCTAGCGTATAACGGAACTAAACACCTGACTCAGCTATGCAGGTCACATCATACTATGGAAAAGGAATTTTCCAAGTGAAAAAACATCCGATCTAACCTCGATCCTTAACACTTAATTGAAAGCAGAATATAAATTTGGTTTAAACTTAAACATCATAAAATAAAGACTTTCACAAATTTCCAACTTCCGACATCTTCCCCGCTTGCAACATTGTCGTCCTCGACAATAGATCATGTATGTACAAAAAAAACATTCACAAATATCCAACTTCCGACATCTTCCCTGCTTGCCACATTGTCGTCCTCGACAATAGATCCTGGATTTACACAAAAAAATATCAAATGCATTGACTATTGTAGATGTATTCATATTTTAAACCAATCAACAAACCGTACAGCGTATAAAATCTTTGTGTGTTGATATTATACTCTCTAAATATCAAAGAAACTAAAAATCTTGTTTCTCCATTACAACTTCACATATCAATATTATGTCTCTAAATATCAAAGAAACTGAAAATCTTGTTTCTCCATTATAACTTCACATATCAATATTATGTCTCCTAATATCAAAGAAACTGAAAATCTTGTTTCTCCATTATAACTTCACATATCAATATTTCCTGAACACGAATTCAATCCAGAAATCTAATATACCAAATGTACGCTACAATGGATAAAGAAACGTTAGCAAAGTTGTATCTGCAACTTCAATATGCACCACAGCTATTTTCTCAGAAAAAATATATGATCAAAAAGAGATTCCTGACTGAAAGAATTGTCTATTGCTATTATTCAGCCTCACTTGTTTCAATACTCCTTTCAAACTGGGCTGAAAAATATTATTTACAAACTGATTATATATATCATCCCCTTCCCCGCTTGTGTTGTAGCTTATCCCTACAATATCAAGTGGAAAGTCCATCCCCTTCCCCGCTTGTGTTGTAGCCTTATCCCTACAATATCAAGTGGAAAATCCAGTAATCCCTGAAGTTGGCAATCGAAAAGGGTTTCGATTCACACCTTTATTAGCTCTTGCTGAGCGTCGGACAGGTGTTCCTACTTCTAGACCAGAAGTCGTGTCATCCTGTCTTGGAAGATACAGCCAACGAGGGAGGATGTCATCTTCATCGTTGCTATCATCGTCATCGTCGCTATCATCATCGACGTCGTCATCGGCATCGTCATCCTTACTGTCAGCAACACGATCCTCGACTCTCCTCTGTACGTTAGAATCATCCTCGGGATAAGGGAAAATTTCATCTATCCCTCTGTCCTCCTGACGAGGATCTTGAACTAGTCGACGTCGATTGACCCACTTGGCTTTGCCTCCAGTTATCGAGCGTATCTGATAGACATCCTTTTCTTTATTCCTTGCAACAATGACATAGGGCCTCTCATAGTACTTGTCTACGAGCTTATGTCTTCCTGTGAAGGCGTCACGATGAAGCAAAACTCTGTCTCCTACTTCTAAGACAGTAGTAGACCCTCTCTCTTTTCTCTGTTGTCTCTGTTCTTCCTCCATTGCTTCCACTTTCTGTCTCTCAGATACCATCTCATGTGCAACTATGCTACACTCTCCCGGGTCAAAAGGTCCTGCAGAAAATACTCCAGAGTGCTTCGTCAAGAGTTCAGATACTTTCTGCTTCTCATCTAGTGACAATCCATCTAACTGAACACCAAGAGGAAGTTTGAGGTTATCAACTTGTGGATCTACTCTGTCGTTGTCATCCTCGTCATATGGCTCATCCACTGTGACTACATCGCACAAAGAGACAAGTACTCGATCCTCTTCCATACCTAGCTGAATTTCTTGCTTCCTCTGGATAGCTCTTGCTTCAGCTACTCGAGTCATAGGTGGCAGCCATACTTCTTCATTTGATCGATTAGCCAGCAACAAATCGACAAATCTCCCATGAACTTGCTGGCATCCTTCCACATCACTTAGAGTTGGATTACTTCTCCCTATGGAGTCTTGGACCAGGACCTCTATATCCAACGCTTCCTTCAACTCACAAGTAACTCTACTCACTGTAGAAGGTGGCAGCACTTCAGCCTGACCAGTATGAACTGCAACTACTTCGCTCTTGTCACGTTTCCTAGCAATCTGTGGAATCCTCAGTGCACTCAGAGAAGGGTACTTTTCGATTAACTTGTCCGTGTTCATCCGATGCAGGATATTACACCCCACAAGTACAGGGCCAGAATGTTGAGCACTTGTACCATTACCTCTATTCTTGGCGACCAGGAAGCTACCAAGTACCGTCTGTCCTTCCAATTCAATTGGCACTTCCACATACCCTTCAATAGGTAGTTGGACCCCTCCAATACCTGTTACATTCAAGAAAAACCCTGGCATCTGTTTGGGATTCCCTAACTTCTCCTCAAGCTGACCATGGTAAACAGAAGACGGAATTATCGAGGTCTCAGCACCAGAGTCCAAGATGCATTCCAACTCTTCACCGCAAATGTTAACACTGCTCCTAGGACTTGGAGAAATCAAGCGGGCAACCAGATCTTCATCAGTGGCCATAAAATCTACAGTGCCTACATGTATGTTGACTCCTGGGTTTGGGTTTGCAGCTTGTGCACTCTCTGGACAGTCTCTTTTCATGTGGCCAGTCTTCCTACAGCCGTAGCATAGGGTTGGTTCCTTGCAGTAGGGTTTAGTGTGGCCCTTCTGTCCACAATTGAAGCACTTGAGATCCCTATTGCCCCTGTTACTACTTCTCACCTGCAAGTTAGTCCCGTCGGTCAATTTGCTGACGATCCCTATCAAGTTAGACACTTGGTGTGCTAGCTTGGAAATATCCTCCTTCAGCACCTCTATTTCCCCCTTCTTGCTAGCTTGCATCACCGGGACTGGCGCAGCTTCTGCGATGGCCTCAAAAGCTCGTGCAGCTTTTGATGAGGGCTCCTGGTCGCGAAAGAAATCTAACATTTCTTCTCGCATCTCCGAGAATGTCTTTTGCCTACAGCTAATCTCTATCCTCCTGAGTTCCCTTTTAGCCCACTTCTCCCTTGCCCCTTGGACAAGTTTCTCCTTCAAGGTGCTATCTTGCAATTTCTGGAGTGCTGCTTTCTCGTCCGAGTTTCCAGCCGCATTCACCATCCTACTGTACAGTCTCATTAGAACCCTACTGTAATCAGCTAGAGTCTCCTTCTCCATCTGATCACGATTGTGGAAACTCTGCGTGAGAGAAGACACCGACTCGGTTGAGCCAAACATCGACTCCAGCTTCTTGACAAGCTTGTCGTAGTCATCTCTGACCTCTGTCCCATGACATAGAGCTTCCTCTTTCGCCGCTCCAGCTAAATGGTCAACTAATGAACGAGCCTTCGTTCTTCCAGTAAGCCGATAATGTTCTGCATAGCTACCAAACTCTGCTAACCATTCCCCTAGAGATAACTCGCCAGGTGCTGTTGGAGGGCCTCGAAACTTTCCAAGTTTCACTGGTGGTGGTGGCTGCTGTACACTTAGGCCCTGTAATACACTTGTAAGTGCCTGCATCATACCCGCCATCGACTCTGTATCGGTCGGCATCGTTACAAAGGCTAAATTTCATTCACAAGGGACAAAAGAGGTCAGTATATGCACATGGAAATATGCTATAACATCAGAACACAATATTACATGCACATGCAAAACTCTTAGCCTTTATAGCTAAATATACCCAAAGTCCTGTATCCTCGAGCTTCAATAGTGTTCAGACTTCAAAGTTCAGAGTTCAGACCTCGCTTCATCTTCATCGGTCTAAATCTTGCTCGACGTCGTATCTCCACGCTGATCCCGTCCTTTGGTGTGAATCGCATCTCATCAGTCCGAAGTTCCTCCAGACCAAGGGGTTTCTGTCGTTCTACTGTCGCTATCCCATCCTCGTCGCCAAATCTGTCGTGGGTGGGGGTTGGACCTTGCTAGGGACCGGTAGTATCAATGATGAGACAGGACAGCAGATTAAGGTCTATGAGGTTTATTCTGTGTCGTAACAAAAAACCCAAGGTCAAACAAATGTCGAGCAACAAGCTGCAACAACCAGACTGCAAACTCCACAGTCACTCACTACCCGTCACTGCTACAAGCAGAAATGCAGTCATCACCTACATGTAGGCCTGGACCAGCTGTAGTCCCATATCTCCCAGCCAAGGTCAAACAAATGTCGAGCAACAAGCTGCAACAACCAGACTGCAAACTCCACAGTCACTCACTACCCGTCACTGCTACAAGCAGAAATGCAGTCATCACCTACATGTAGGCCTGGACCAGCTGTAGTCCCATATCTCCCAGCCGAAGGATCTCCAAAACCAGAGTCTTGCCCGACCTAGAACACGTCCGTGCATGTTGATGCTCAATTGGTGTCTCAGCTAACCACACCCAAAATAGAACTACTCGCCCATGCCGCGTATGTACGTACGTACGTTAACATACGGACTAATTCATGCATACAATAAAAAGGAATGTCACTGCCACTTGACCTAATGTCATTACGCAATCTAGCGTATAACGGAACTAAACACCTGACTCAGCTATGCAGGTCACATCATACTATGGAAAAGGAATTTTCCAAGTGAAAAAACATCCGATCTAACCTCGATCCTTAACACTTAATTGAAAGCAGAATATAAATTTGGTTTAAACTTAAACATCATAAAATAAAGACTTTCACAAATTTCCAACTTCCGACATACTTGATAAAATTTGTGTCAAGTAGTTGGAAATATAAGAACATGCATAGTGTATACCTTTGGAATCTATCCTTTTCATTTTGTCCCTTGCCTTTATAAAAATATTCAAGTAGATTGAATCTTAAGCCAATCTGTGCTCTGGTGCTAAAAACTGTATGCATCATGAAAGAAGACGAAAATTGCTTTATATTTGAACAAATGAATTCTTGCATTAATGAAATTAGATGTATAACTCCTATGCATAAAGACAAGACACATAACAACTCGTTATTTGTACTATGTAATAAAACTCTCTTAAATACACAAAATAAATGTTTACTCATCATTAAGCAAAATATTATCTTACAAGAGATAAACATCATGTTGACGAAAAATTGTATAAAAACCATCCAACTTGCAACACATGTATGCAAAATAAAAAGTCCTGTAAGAGCTTCTATGAAACATTTTTCCTCCATATAGTCAAAATACATGAATATTGGTTCAATAACTTCAATCTGTAATAAATCATAAAAATAAAATATATATAGGCATATCACTTGATAACTTGATGATATAAGCTTAAAAATGAAAAAAATCTTGTTGTTTCGTACACATTGCTGCAACAAAATCACATATAATTCAAAAATAAACAAAGCGAAGCAAAAGAACATGGTGCTGAGCGATTTCTCAGATCATCTGTGGGAGCTCAATCCTTGAACTGCGCTATAATTAGACCCAAAGTGTTGTGATAAGAAATATGCTAGCAAGTTAGGAACCATCATTGGTGTTCGCATGATCTTCTGAGTGGACTTGAGCAGTAACTACGCGAGTCGAACTTCTTGAAGAGTGATCTTGGACGAACGTTTGTTGGCTCACAATATCGTCGGTAGCTGCAAGGGCCTGGGCCAGGTTGCTGCTCAAATCCAGGTCAGCGGGTGGGCTCTGCGTGGTGTCGGTAGCTAGACTTCGGTCGTGAGGAGGAGATGCGTGTTGTGTAGACGTGCCTTCATGGATGGGTGTTGCGACTGGGGCCGGGGTTGGGGATCCGGCATAGAAAGGGGCAAGCATTCCACGGCTATCTCTCCATTTACCAGCAGAAAAATGGTAACGCACTTTGTTGAGAAATGCTCTTTGTACTGTATCCTTCCATTTCTTTTTCTTATCTCGATCTGACTTGGTAAGATCATCAATCACAAACATGCTAACCTTCTGTAACTTCAACCTTTGTTGAGAAAGGACGTATCGCTTATCCTGGTATGACAGCATTTTCACCAACATATGTCGAGGAAAATCTCTTATCTTAGGACCATCTCGATGAGCCCTCTCTATCCCTCCTTCCAGACCAAAGTGAAGCTTAAGGAAGTTTCTAGTAACCTCCATTGGATTTTCATTTGCATTTTGGTGTAGCCCAACTATACGAAAGTTGTTTCTGCGCGAAAACCGCTCTAACCAGTTTTCAGCAACAACAGCTTGCATCAAACGTTGATCATGCTGCTCAATTTTGGACTCCAACATTGCAACTTTCTTCTCAAGTGGGTCCATTCGTTTCTCCAAATCAGCAGTACGCTTTCCCTGGAATTCCAGGGCTTCTTCAAATCCTCCTAGAGTGGCCTTAATGTCAGTTATCCCCTTTCTAACGAAATCTTCAAAATCCGACTTACTCGAATCCACATGCGTTGAAGAGGGGATTGGTGGACTAGAGTCCCCCGAGACTCCGGGGACTTGCTTAGCGACAGGTCCGCTCCGAAGATTCAAATACATGGTTGATTGGTTATCCCTCGTGGCCATACTGATTACTGTGTATTATAAGAGCTCCCACGTGCACACGTTCTTACGCTTCAGTCATAATCAGTGAACATGTTAGGCTGCTGACTCTGACGATAGGGGGCGTTGTCAAATGAGACTAATCGGAGCTATATGGTATATATAGGACGACATTCCAATGTTCTCCATAAGTCCCAGCTGCTGCTGCCTCAAGATGCCGCCTATTCCACCGCAGAGACTATATACTGCATAAGTCAGTGCGCACAACGTGCGTTGTAAGTGCGGAGCACGTGCTTACTCGGTACGGACCACGTGAGTTCTGCGTGCCCAAATCCGGACGGTACTCACCACGTACGACGATACCCCAATTTTGCCCACGTTTTGCACGTAGACAGCACGCACTTGTAAGTGCGGCGGGTTGTGACCACCGCATAAATGACTAGTATTTATACACCATCCCAGCCCGAGCGAGCTGGCACGCAGCAGTACGAACAACAGACGAGCTAAAGCGTGCGAACACGCATTGAGACGCAATACCAACTCCTTCACAAGGTGATTTTTTTTGGGCTGACACAGCTACGCAGTGGCGTTCGTAGGATTTTTTCAAGGGGGGGGGGGTTTAAAATCGGGCCCAAAATTTCGCAACGACTCAGCCAGCTGCTGAATAAGCGGGGGGGGGGGGGGGTAAAGAGGACACTTTTTTGTTTTGTTTGGTCCCAAAAGAAGCGCAACGACTCAGCCAGCCGCTGAATAAGCTGGGGGGGGGGGGGGGGGGGTGTTACACCCACAAATGTAATAACGCCCACAAATGCAATAACGCCCACAAATGTAATAACACTTTACCCACAAATGTTATAATTTCACCCACAAATGTAATAACCACTTTACCCACAAATGTAATCATTTTGAATCACCCACAAATGTAATAATGACTTTACCCACAAATGTAATAAATTTGAAGGGATATTTTGTCGAATTTGTTCAAAACTAAAACCCTGTATTAAAGCATGGGTATAGATAACTACCACCATTTTGCAGTAATATACATGGGTGCTATTGACCTTCGAAACAATCTAAACTCCCATATAAAGTCCGTTGCTTCAAAGCATAAAATGTAAATAAATCGCGCGTCAACATTTAGAATAATCACAATAACAAGGAAATGGCCAGCACATAATTCTATATAGATACTCGACTGTCCGGAATATCGGGATTGGCTTCAATTAATCGTAAAAAGATGAAGGAACCTGGTGCATTTAGAATGATTGGTTTGCTTTTATTTATGCATGTGATGGCATCTTCATATGCTGTTGGTGAGTTACAACTAATACTTTGGGTTTGTAAAATACAGTACAAAGCTTATCAATCTTACAATTCTTAAATGGAATTACAGAGCGTATGTACACTGTTTGTAATCTATTCATTTCTTGTAGCAACATACACAGGATACCAGATCACCGTTCATAGTACAGTCCTATGTTTTTTTTTGTTTTTTTTTCAGATGACGATAATAAAAGTCCATTACTCTTTGTTTAAGTAAATACATTTATATTTATCAGGGAGGTCGGGGCAGAAAAAGACACGTTATGTTTAAAAATAAGTCAGAAAAAAAAGTCAAGCATTACGGTTAGCAAGTGAAATATGTACAAGAAAAATGATCAGCTATTGAGAGAAATAAAACATATAATTTTGTTTATAGTAATCGTTTTTCTTTTCATCTGAATAGTTTTTTTATCCTCCCGAGGTTTATGGGTTAGAAAACTTTGCCATAAAATATGTTCAAATGCTAAGTGACACAAATGAGGCTAACCCGAGAATGACGTCCAACCGAACAAACTATATAATAATAATAATAGGCATTTCTATAGCGCCGTCTATCTAGATAATTCTATTCCGAGGCGCATTATTATTACCCCGGCTTTAGCCTAGCTGCCGTTTATACAGCGCTCCATCATTTTAAGGAGTTGATTCCTGCCAGGTACTCTTTTACATCACCTGGATCGAGTGTGGCAAATGTAGATCAATGTCTTGTCAACGGACATTAGTGGCGCGGCGGGACTCGAACCGCGGACCTTGTGATCGACAGTCCGGCGACGTATCCACTCGACCACGACACCTCTAATATCATTACCTTATCTATTTGATAACAGGGGTCCTGATGCACAATCCATGGAATCTTTGTTTTTATATAGAAAGTTTTACTTATATTAAAAAATGGTACCAGTTCAGCCAGCTAAATAAACAATTCTCCATATAGTATTTTTTTGTGTGTAGTTGTTGACAATTCTAGATCCAATGATAAAATGGGTCGCAAGTCCTAACAAATAGTAATATAAAAATGTAAGAATACATAATTGTTTAAACTATATTTTCTTCTTCTTAATATTTCAAACAAGGCACACAGTACCATACGAACACATTCAGGGGTGGGTGGGTGGGGGGTGGTAGGATTGGGAAGCTAGGAAGAGACTCATTTTGCGGGGGGTAGAGCTAGTCTAGATATATCCGAAGTACGCTAAATCTGTACCTGGATCACTATGAGTAAACACCCAAGTCATAATTTCCCATTAGAAGGTTTATGCTACTGACAAATCCACATTGTTTCTCCTAAATCATTTAGTCGTATCTCGTTAATCAAAATGTACATAATTATACATAACAAAGTTCAAGTTACCAACATGATTCCATTATAAACCTTAAACTCTGCTTTGCGAATGTACATATACGTATCAAAGTTTAAGGTACAATCAGGGGATAAATGCCGTTTATAATAATCTAAGGTAAACTTCTTATCGTTCCTAGATATACATATTAACGTCGACGGTTTAAATTAAAGTTTATTCAATCAGTTGATATCATTTGTCCAGACAAAATAAAAGGGGACTTGAAAGGGGTATTTCGTTGTGACAAGGCAAAGAGCCCACTGACTGCCACGACGAAAGAAATCGCAATCATTACAGAGATCTTCACAGAAAATGGGTCAATTTTCTCGGTATCATATGACCTTACTTCGATGTCGATGTTCCCTTGAAAATGTTCTGCTTCACTAAGATTAACTTACAAACTTTTATTGGAATATAAATTCCCTTAAAAGGAAACTGTTTCCTCGTTTGTGTTTGAATAGTTAAAAAGGTGCACAGCGCATACAACCGCCATTTTTCAGACTCTTGTGGACATGTCGTAGGGAATTGTGGGAATGAAAAAAAATGTTTGATGCATGATCTAATAGTAATACATAACCCATGTTGTTACTAGCCAATCAATAAACAACAATTAGCAAATGTTTTACGTCATTGCTCATTAATAACCATTGCCCCTCCAAACTCGTAGTTCAAATTGGACAAAGCTCCCATAATGCATCAAATGCAAAACCTATAGCATGTCAAAGGTCACAGTTTTAGTCGTCCCTCTAGTCCTCCTCCGGAGGACATAGTATGTAGGATCAATACTCTTTGGGCTATATTTAGAAACACGCCTCTACGACTGATTAAATAATGCGTACCTGATATACACCTGTGTCGCTAGGCATGCTGGGAAACATGGGCATGCTGGGAACAACTTATAGGTCGGGTGAAATCCAAATATAAGTTGATTCCTATAGATGTGCGGGGCTGCATGCAACCCATATTTTGTTATTCAAACATCTAAATATATTTCATAGAGCTAACAAGAGATACTGGTATGTAACTTCCCCCAGCTCAGCACAGGCTCACAAAGAATTGCATTCTTTCATACAATACCTCCACATTACCTATCTTTTCCTGGTGATGCTAAAGCACGTCTGACATAGCAACCCATATGTTGGTATGGCGAGGTCTATTGTAAACAGGTGGTCAGCTCTGCTGATTGTACATACCACTGTCTCTTGTTAGCTCGCACATGGTTGACAGATGATGTCACAGGATCTTAGCCTAGAGCTTAGCAGGTCTGAGAAAATTATTTATACAAATGGGGCCTGTCACCACAAAATGAGTCCAGTTGGTCAAAAATTTTATTCCTCTTTTTAAGTATTATATGAATCTACATTAAGTAAGCTTTAAATTAAGGGGTCACACATTAAAATTGATAAATTATATCCAGAAATATGAACAAAAACCTAATTGGACTTTATAAACAATGGGATTACCCAGTTTTGAGATAATTAGGTGTAAAGTTAATGATGCGTAACATAGCCTATATTATTTGCCAAAAAATGTTAGAAGGAGATATTTTCGTGACCTAAGCTCTGGGGACATAAACTACAAGACATTAATAAGTCGATTTTTGGAAAAATCTTAAATGTGGTAGGTGGGTCAATTTTCAGTACATACACACTATACATCGCTATTACTACGATTGAGCCTAATGCGACACTGGACTCATTTCGTGGTGACTGGCCCCAAATATTTAAAAATCTATAAAATGTATTTAGGTCTTTGAATAACAAGTTATGAGTTGTATGCAGCCCTGCACATCAACAGGAATCAAATTATATTTGGATTTCACCCCACGTATGAGTTTTGTCTGGGGCTGTCGTATTATCAAGCAATCTGCTTACAATGACAGTCCTTCTTTCGCAAATAATTTTATAAAGTTTGAAGAAATTTATTGTTTTTGACAGTTTATCATTTCGTTTTTGAAAATAACAATGTATATATATATATATATATGTGTGTATTATTTTGTTAAGCTATGTTTCATTGTCAGAAAAATACTATTAAATATTATTATTGTTATTGAAATAAAATCAAATGAAAACAAAATCAAACCAAAATGCATTGACTTTATAAATGTATATCAATCTTCTTTATTTCGAGTATATACTGCATTTGACGTATAAAGTGACCATACGACGTTAAGCTGGGAAGTGATTATAATGTCTAATAATACAGTCACACCACCAAGCCGATACCTAACCGACCTATTCTTGGCCTTTTGACGCATTGCAATTTTTAGTTCGGTCCTTTGTTCGGTCTGGTGTAGGTCTCGTTGATGTGACTGGGGTATTTAGAACAGATAATCAGTTGAGGCACATGCTAATGTCAACGGCTATTGTTTGATATTAACAGAACCTCTACATACCCATTTGCGTGGTGGAAGCGGATCCTTTGAAGGGAGAGTTGAGGTTTACTACCAAGGTGCATACGGTACAGTGTGTGGCGATGACTGGGATTTAGATGACGCCCACGTCGTTTGTCATACATTGGGTTATCCACGTGCTTCTGCTTATTACACCAATGCAACCTTTGGCGAAGGGACAGGGGAAATTGTCCTGGATAATGTGAATTGCACGGGCTCTGAGTCAAACATCGCCTTCTGTCAACACAATGGTTACCTATCTCACAACTGTGAGCATCGTCAAGATGCAGGAGTCACGTGTGACGGCATTGGTAAGTGCAGTATACATGTTTTTTTCGAGGGGGAAGGGTCCCGCCCCCCCCCCACTCAGTGTTATCTAGGGTACGCATATGCGTGTTCCAAGCGACCCCCCCTTTTCAGCAAAAGTTCTGTGTGTGAAGTCAATACGAGTCGACCTTTTTCTTTTGTTATACGAGCCTTTTAAGCACCCCCCCCCCCTTTTCAGCAAAAGTCCGGTGTGTAAAGTCAATACGGGTCGACCTTTTTCTTTTGTTACGAAAGGACATTTTGGTAACACGCATGGGGTCCGTCCGTTCTCGGAGTGGGGGGGGGGGGGGGGCCGGGGGAAGGGTGGTAATAACTTTGAATGAAACCCACCCACTACATATATGCATCACCTGTTCGAACTACAACAAGAAAAGGTGTACGTGAAAACAGCTTCGAGTTATTACCAATCAGTGAACAATTTGTTTTCAAAGAGTTACGTAAGTTGAATGTATAAAAAAGTACTGGGTTAGACATAATTCCAGCTAAATTCCTAAAAGATGGTGCGAAGGTTTTATTTAAGTCTCTAAGTTACTTAATAAACCTATCTATCTTGACGAGTACTTTTCCAGAGGATATGAAAATAGCAAAAGTGACTCCACTTTATAAAAAGTAAGATAAAACTGATGTTAGCAACTATAGACCTATTAGTGCTTTAAGCGTTCGAAGCATCAAAGATTCTAGAAAAATCGGTCTGTGTTCAAATTGAAAGATACTTCAAAGAAAATGATACAATTTATGAATTTCAATCTGGTTTTCGACATGATTATTCGACAGAAACATGTGTAATTTATTTGACTGATTATTTGAGGACAGGAACTTCCCAAGGGCGCTTCGTTGGTATGTTGCTCCTTGATCTGCAAAAAGTTTTTGATACAGTTAATTATTGCGTCTTATTGAAGAAGTTACAACTAATGGGTTTTTATAAGGCAAGTTTAGATTGGTTCAGATCCTACTTATCTAATCGACACCAAGTAGTAGCCATTCATGATATTCGTTCCAAACTAATACCTATAACATGCGGTGTTCCTCAGGGAAGCATTTTAGGCCCAATTCTATTTTCAAGTTATATAAATGATATGTGTATTTGTATAAAATACTTAAAGTTGAAATTCTAAGACAATCCCAAATATTGAGATAATTACATCAATAGAAAGCTTTTAACCCCCAGAATAACACTAAATGGTGTCCAACTGACAAAAACAAGTTTAGAATGGTGAATTTAAGCGAGTAAACTCTACCAAACTATCTAAGTCTGAAACCCGGAAGTGCATATAGAGTCGGGCCTCTATCCGTGACGTCACGAACGGGACCCATGGCCTCAGTGAGAGTGAATAGCAGTGATATTCCTACGTAAATGCTATCCTGTTAGAGCTTAGATTTGTTGTTGTTAATGAGTATATTGATGGATTTTCTGTTTTCATTTGAATGAAGAATAACAAAGCAACATTTTGCAGCCGCTGATTTCTTTTTATATCCTCATATTCACATTGTGGTAGAGATTTAAGACGTGTTTACTGCTCGGGAAACAAGGTTAAATCATGCACGTATGAATAGGCGGATGCATTATCTTGTCATCAGATAAGGTACAGGAGCAGTTTTGTAAAAAAAAATAGGCCTAGAACTATGACAGCACTTATCATAGATGTGTGTGACTGCCTCAAAAAAGGATACAGTACCAGTTAAACATTTTATGTTGTAAAATATCAAACTTGAACGAGATCATGCAAGCGCGCTTGCTCTATAATATTTTGACAAGGTCTAGTGATCGAACGATATTCATCCGCGATTGATGCGGCTCATGCACGAACGTTCGTGAAGCGAGCAGAATCGGGAGGTAAGACCAGGCCGCTGCTCTAGGCGCGGCTTGCTTGTGATGGAACGTACGCGCGCTATAAGTTACATGAATATCGGCAATGAAAGCGACGTTATACCAGCTAAGAAAAACAACTAACAAAGACTTGCTCCTGGCTACCGGTATCAGAATTGGTAGATCGCACAATGCACAGCATGGAAGAAGATGAAGGATCTTCAGGGCCAAGGAAGGCGAAAGACATGGGAAAAAGGAAGAAGAAACTATCGGGAGATCGCTGTATGGTAATGAACTGTGCATGGGTCCACTTACTAGACAGCTACTGTTCACTCCGTGCCTGGGCCGATTTCAACACCAAAACAAAAATTACATGGTGAAAATATCGACTAATAGCACATCGTTGGCATGTTTATGTCATAATTGTTAAAAGGGGAATTGGTATTAATACTATGAAATATTAGGGGAAGGTAAAGAATTGTACATAGAATTATGATTTATTAGTTTTTTCAGCCTTTGAAACAAAAATAAGCAGAAAATCGTATCTCTCTGCACATGCTTTCTATGGAACATCCGGGTACGTGAATATACTCTTTCCCGGACGTGATGTCATATATAGTAGACCAGCGCCGTGACTGATTTTCTATGCAAAGAGAGGCGGATATTTTCGACATTTCAATTAAGGATTTCGAGTAGCCAGAATTTTTTTGTGATATACTATGTAATTGAAAAACTTATAAATAACATATGCTTGCCGTAGGTACCAAATTAAGGGACATTTATTTGCTTAGAATATCAGCTTTAAAACTATTATTGTACGCAGATGACAGCGTACTACTCTATTCAAATCCTGATCCTAACTACACGCAAAAAACTGAGGTGCTAAATGTTGGGTGCTGAGTGAGATTCTGCACTTGAAGTGCCAAAATCAGCACTTGACGGGTTAACTTTAACAAGGAAACCGAAACGTGCTGAATATTTGAGTGCAGAAAACGAGTGCTATAACAATATGCAGCACTTAACATCGAGTGCTGACTGCATAACCTGATCTGATTGGTCGGTTAGTATAATAGCTGTTACCTTGTGAATATTTGTTTTTGAATCAAATTCAGCTAAGAGATTCTTACATTCTTCATTCTCCAGGTCAATACCCAAGGCCTCAAAAGTCTGAATAACTGTGCTCCTTAAACTGTCAACAACATCAGTATTCAAAGCTGTTGCAGCAGATAACACTCTGTTTGTCATAGCATGGGTCATGTTGGTGTTTGATAAAAGAGAACCAATGAAAAATGCAGCTGGTCTCACTATGAACATGACAGACAATGAAAGCGGACAAAATATACAGTTCCTCAGGTAGACAAAGGAACATCACTTGACTGCTATTATGTAAAATGTGTAGAACAGGTGAATATGCATGTGACACCTGTTCTACACACATTTTTACATAATAGCAGTGAAGGGATGTTCCTTTGTCTACCTAAGGAACTGTATATTTTGTCCGCTTTCATTGTCTGTCATATTCATAGTGTCTTGTACTGTCATTATGCATTGCTCCATCTTGTTCTTGTAGTAGGCCTATCCTATCATCATCATCATCAAATGCATCATCTGCTGCAGGATTATGCACTTCACCAACAGCAACACCCAAATCAGCATCAACTAGACCCTCCATACCCTGTACAACTTCAGGTTCAGGTTCTTCTTGTGGATGTTGGTTTAATAAATGTTTCCTGTAAGAGTTGAAAGTGGTAAATGACGAAGGACATCCACCTTGACCACATACCAAATGTAGATGGGGCATGTCAAACAACGCATGAGTTAGCACTTGCACAAGGGCTATTCTGCTAGCACCCAAAAGAGAGCAAAACTTGGCACTTTAAGTGCACAACAGTCAGCTCCTTTGGGTGCTAGCAAAGTAGCCCGGGTGCAAGTGCTAACTCAGCACTTCGAGTGCAGTCACTATGCGAGCTCCTAAAAAGTGCTAAAATTGAATATTTAAGTGCTAAATTTAGCACAACAGTCAGCTCCTTTGGGTGCTAGCAAAGTAGCCCGGGTGCAAGTGCTAACTCAGCACTTCGAGTGCAGTCACTATGCGAGCTCCTAAAAAGTGCTAAAATTGAATCTTTAAGTGCTAAATTTAGCACAACAGTCAGCTCCTTTGGGTGCTAGCAAAGTAGCCCGGGTGCAAGTGCTAACTCAGCACTTCGAGTGCAGTCACTATGCGAGCTCCTAAAAAGTGCTAAAATTGAATCTTTAAGTGCTAAATTTAGCACTTTTTTTTTTTTGAGTGTATATTGAGGAAAAGCTCAGTGAACAGCTGTCTACGTGTGTCGATTGGATGACTGATAATAAGCTTTCTTTACACTTGGGTAAAACAGAAAGCATTTAGTTTTGTTCTAAAAGTAGTTCTAAAAAGTCATTTGAATTCAAACTGACAGACAATAATCAAGTAATCAAGAGAAAAGATTCTGTGAAGTATTTAGGCATTGAGTTGGCTAGCGCAATTATATTTTCATCTTTAGTAGAATCAGTTGTTAAAAAAGCAAATTCTCGTCTGAATTTTGTTTACAGATATCAAAGTTGTATGGATTTAAAAGCAAGATGTACACTCTGTTTTGCTCTTATTCAATGTTTATTTGACTATGGTAACCCTACATGGTATAGTAACATTAACAAGTCAGATCAAAAGAAGTTGAATATTATACAGAACAAAATGGTGAGATTTATCAACCGTTCTGGTCCAAGAACTCATGTTGGCTACAGGGAACTTTCTAAAGCTGGTTTTCTTGAAGTCGACCAAAGATCAAAACAACTCGTATTGCATCACGTGCATAAAATATATCATACTAGGTCGAATCATTATTTTCGACCCAACTTCGATCTTGTTACTAACGTACATGATTATAATACAAGAAATAGCCGATTCAACTTTAACTTACCAGAAAGAGAAGGTAGTATTGGAAATTCGTTTTATTACAATGTCATACAACATTGGAATTCCCTTCCCAATGGTGTAAAGGAATTAAAAAACTATGCTCATTTTAAGAGGAAAGTATTAAAAAGGAATACCTAATACTTGACAGTCAGAGAAGAGAACTGAATGGCATGTTATATGATTGAAATTTGTATTCTTCTGCCGGTTCATACTTTTTCATTTGGTTTATACTTATGTTTTTTTTACGTTATAGAAATTGTACAAATTCATCATTATTTTCCTCTTCTTCCTCCTCCTCTTTTTCTTCTTCTCCTTCTTCTTTTTCTTCTTGTACTTATTATCATTTCTATCATCAGTTTAATGTTGTTATCATTATTATCTTTAATAAGTAATTCTTTTATTTTCTTATCTGTCTGTAAATACGACTATTTTAACTTATTAATTTTATACATGTCTGTAAGGGACCCCACTGGAAATAAGCTCTCGAGCTTTCGTGGGTTATCCAGTTCAAGCTGACTTATTTTTGATCTTTTATTATTGTATATTGTTGTATGTTGGAAGCTTGTCGAATAAAAATCAATCAATCAACACTTTTCGAAGTGAAATAGCCCTATGTTTCGGTAGGCCTACAAATAATAAGACCTTTATCAATCATTTGATTCAACTCTTATTCGAATGGTAACCTATTTTAATATTGCTTTACAATGCTTCCCCATCCCTTCTCCACTCTTTCTCTCCTCTCCTTTCCTAATCGCTTTTTTTTTTTTACCTACGAAAGTTGACGTCCAATTGCGAGACGGGAGCAGCAGTAGAGAAGGTCGGGTGGAGGTCTACTATCAGAATACACGGGGTACCGTTTGCGATGATGGCTTTGATCTGACTGATGCGCATGTAGTTTGTAGAATGCTAGGTTATACCTTCGCGGAGTCCTTTTCATGCTGTGCGGCATTCGGCCCAGGAACTGGTGACATTTTCGTGGATAATCTCCAATGTACGGGAGAGGAGGTGACGATTGGACATTGTATGCAGAATCCATTTGGAACACACAACTGTGAACACAGTGATGATGTAGGAGTAACGTGCATCAAACGTAAGAATGATAATACTAAAACTATTAATAACAATAGTATTAAAGATACTATGTCCCTTTTGCAGCCAACCTCAAATTCTGTAGAACTTTGCAGGAATTATGAATATGTCATGTATGTCCTATCTGTGAAATTTAAACGTTAGCAGTGTCCTAATATTCAAATTATGCAAGGAAACCCGTTTACTTGCTAGACTTCACTGTCAGACACTATTGTCAGTATTGAATGACCGACTGGCTTTTTCTTCTTCTTTGGTAATAACATACATAAAAAAGCTGTAAAGTATTTTTCTACATCAATAACCCACTTCTTAACTAATTTAACTGATTGAACCTTTGCGCAAATGGTCTGAAAATCAAGAATGTTACAGTCTGCCCCATGCACATACACACACATACACACAACAGCAATCAGTTGGTAGAAATAGCAATTTTCGTAAATTTATTTAAAAAAAACTTAACAATATTTTTTAAATTTTCATTTCACATATCTTTCAAGCATACCTTTAGCTACAATTCTGTGTAGTTTCATTGTTATAGGTATGTGGGAAATATGTTAAATTATTGATTAGAATATTGTCTTTTCAGCCATGTGTGACATGACCCGCTGATCGCCCATTGTTATTCTGCGTGGTGAAAATGCACTTCAATGTATAAAACTTCCTTACAAAAATGCAATATCCTCATGTGTTTCACTCATTAAATCAATTTGTTATTTACACTCAATGTAGCCACAACTGTACTGGGGTCACCAAACTTTGTTTTTCTCTGAAATTCAGTCCCTGTGGAATGTTATGGCCTGTTGAATTGAATAGTTTCTCGGAAAATCGTCATAAATCCTCAAATCTGACATTTTGTTAAAAGAAACTATATTGTGATGTAGCTGAAAGTCTGCAAATTCTTATCATTTGTTCGGTTTTTCTGAATAATTTGTGAAACATATGAGGAAATAGCTGTAACGGTGATCCAAGTACTTTCCATCGCCATATTTTATTGGCATTGCCAAAATATTTGGAATTTAAAGGTACTATGTCCCATTTGCAGGCCAAAAAAATTAAAAGTTAAATTCCAACTGCATTTGAAAGATAATACTAATTTAGAACTTCCCTAAAAAAGGTGGGGCTTGAAAATGTCTTCAAGTGGGAAAATAACGACTTTAGTTGTCAAATCGACTTTAGGGCTATAGAGCCCAAACGTAATAGTCTTGATTTTCAGACAATTGTACCGAATGGTCATACGTTTTATGCTGCGCAAAGATTCAATCAGTTTAATCTTGGCCATCACAAGAAGTGGGTTATTGATGTAAACAAATGATGTACCCTTTACAACTCTTTTCATGTATGTTATTACCAAAGAACAAAAAAAGCCAGTCAGTCACTCAATAGTGTCTGACAGTGAAGTCTAGCAAATAAACGGGTTTCCTTGCATAATTTGAATATGAGGACACTGCTAACGTTTACATTTCACAGATAGGACATACATGACATATTGATAATTCCTGCAAAGTTCTACAGCATTTGAGGTTTGCTGCAAAAGGGACATAGTACCTTTAATGTTAATATTGGTGTAAATATGATTGATAAATATATGATTTAAAGAATGCCAACAAAATGAACAGTTTGACTTTCCTATATATATAATTAGCTGAAATTACCTAATTTGCATATTTGATGAATATTCATATTTTTTTTTTTTCTTCAATTTTTTTTTCTTC